>VYYI01000057.1:0-64702 GCA_021029175.1 Bilobella aurantiaca | reverse complement strand
AAAACTGCGAGTTTGTAAGTGCTTGGTGTACTCAAGCAACCCACAACAGGCAGAAAGTTGTGACAACTCGCATCAGCAGCAAAAACTGTTGATGCGTTTTCGGTGGGGAAACGCCATAAGCTGGAGTAAGTAGATAATTTCTGAAAGGACTGAAGTCCCAAGATGGAAGAGGCTTATTATTGATTTACAGAAACGTTCAAAGATATTGCGGAATAGGGCCCGGCCGATTAAGAAGAATATGAAAATTTTATTTGCACTTTTTTTTTCTAGTTCAGTACTCATAGTTTGCTATGCAAGCAAACTCCTATATCATCAAGTGTTGTTGAAAAGGTTTGAATATTTTTTAATTATTTTAAATTGTCCCACATTTTTTTTATTTCCACTTAATATTTTTAGTCTTCCTTAAATGTTCCATTTAAAAAGCTTCCTGGTTTTGCTGCTTCTCGCTTGCTCAGCAGCGCAGAATGCACACCGTGCAGATTCAACCTGTGAATGGAATTGGCGCAGGGATTGATGGACTAGGAATGATAGCCTGGGGCATTTTTTGTTGTTTTTTTTTTGAGAAAAAACAAAGCATCGATATACGATTCTAAATATTTTATAAGTTTAAGCCTTGATTTTAAAAACCTTAGAAATTATATCTAGATTATTATAATTTATAGCCCGCCATAGCCAAACCAATGTGCACGTTAGCATTTCGCTTCATTAATAACGTTTAATATTTAGTAAATAATACTCAATGAAGATAGGAATGTATGGCTTTACTTCATCCTTGACCTTGAGTGCGGTTTTGAGATTAATAGGTGATAGTGTTGGTTTTGTTTCCCACGCTCGAAGTTTAACATTTATTATAGAATTCTAGAATCCAAATTAATAAGTATCGCTAGGTACTCACCGCGTCTTGTGCTTTCATATGTATAACCAACCATGGAAAGTGCTTTTGCGATTTTTAGGGAAATTAGACTTGACGGTTTGAGTGAGTTGATGCAACGCATTCGCAAGTAGGTATATATGAGTACCTACATATAAAAGAACGCTTCTTTTCTTTTTCTAGTTTAAAAATGTCTGCTGATGCTGGGCGCTTATCTTGAATCATCTTATTCATGACTGTACGTAATCTTATATCAGGGGAGAATCATGTCAAAACCCTGAAAGAAACAACCTCTACAAATTGAAAAACACACCTGAAAATCGTACTTGAAAACACACGCCTCTAAAAATACACTTCAAAAAACTCCTCTAGAAACACTTCGAAAAATATCACCTCTAAAAATCCCACTAAAAATCCCACCTCTAAAAATTGTACCAACAAATTGAGTAAATTCATGAATGGTTATTTTGGGGTACGCAAACATTTTAAATAATGGAACTAATTAAGCGAAGGAGAGATCTCTCCATGTCCAAAAACATTTCATACATTTCAGGTGGGTTTTTATAGAAGTATGATTTTTAGAGGTGTTTTAGAAACAGTGTATTTTGAGAGGTGTGTTTTTCAAGTGTAATTTTTCCGGTGTGTTTGGATTTTGAGAAGTGTGTTTGTTTCAGGGTTTTGACACGATTGTGCCCTGATAGTTCTAATCCGCTTTTTCTATCCTTTTTTACTCTATCTTTCCACTTTCGCATTTCCGAACAGCCATGACTGCCATGTGGCAAAGTTAACGTTCACCTTAACTAGACGAGCACTCGACTACTTGGAGCTTTTTGTCGGACAGTTTCTATTCCTGCCTTTCATCACTTCTTTCTTTTGGAGAGTGAATATTATTTTGAGAAACGTAGTGAAGTTCCCTTCCAAAGCAGTTGCTACCACCAAAATTCTTATGCTCCATTCTTTCAGGGATGAAGCGAGGAGCTGAAAGAGACATGGGATCACCTCAGAAGCGACCCCGAAACCTCGGCTACGAACTTCGAATTCTAATTCCCTCAAGGGTGAGCTCAGTGTAATTAATCAACAATTAATTAAATCACTAATTAAACTATGAATGACGTCCATTTTAGGTTGCCGGATCTATTATTGGAAAAGGAGGAAGTAATATTAGTCGCCTCCGCTCCGAGGTATGTCATCAATATTACCCTCCTTTGTTTCTTTTCATCTTAACGACTTTACTGAAAATTTTGCTGATAATAGTTAAAATCGATTACGATTACATCTTTATAATAAACGTAACAATATTACATAACGTCCCTAAGTCTTGTTTCTTTCAATTTATTAAAAATAATAATAATAGACAAAAACAAAGTAAACATAATCATTGAATTCGTTTAATTTCGTTTTGTTCAAGTGTTAAATTTAATTCCTTTTAATCTTATCAAAAGTAACCCTCGAAAGATACTTTGTTTTCTTGAATAATGAATAAGAAACTGAAATGAAATACTTTTGAAATACCTCCGGAAGTGATTACCGATTACCTTTGTTAATGGTAGACCTTTTTGTTCATAATAACTTAATTCTGATCTTGGGTCCCGTTTTGTGTTTTTTCTGGTCGTTGGTGTCCCGTCCCTCCTCCAAATCTAAACAACGAAACCTGTATAGAACAAAGCAACCATCAGTGTCCCTGATTGCCCAGGCCCAGAACGGTAAAGTCCCACCCAAGTCCACTTCTTCACATAATTAGCAATACAATACATCATTATAATTAGTTACTGCTCATGCCATGCAAGTGATTCTATGAGTAGTAAGATGGAACTCTCATTCCTAATCTTATGAGCTTCTGTGATGACTTGACAGTCATACACCATACATCAATCTAAATTCATGCTGGTGGAAATTACAAAAACTTTTTTATCAAATGAGAATTTCATCTGAAACTATGAATGTCAGCGCGTCTAGTCTAGGCCCGTTTGCGTTTTCCAGTTTTTCTGTCCAACTTGTCGGTACTCTCCATTCGGGGTTTATAACGTCCTTGTAAATCCTTGCCTTATTGCTTATTTTATGATTGGGTTCATGATTGATGTCATTGGCTCGAAATTTTCATGAATTTATAAACGTTTTTTTTTCGACCTTTTGCTTAAGGTGAGTGGGTATTTATGGTTGGGGTTAGGTCTGTACTTTGTGAAAGTAGTTTATTTGAATTGTATGCTGATGTTCCTGTATTTTTTAAATTATACACTTACTTGTACCTTTTACCACTATATACCTACCTAACTTGTCCTTTAATTTTAAAAAATGTACAACTACAAAATAACGGAGCCAGTTAAACGATAAACGCTTTTTCTTCGTTTGCTTCTGTGTTTCCCATTTTGGACAGTGCTCGGTATTGCGGCCTAACTTCCCGCCATGTTCCCTGCGTTTTGTCCCAATTTTCCTCACGAACAAGTTAGGGTAGCCATCACTCGCTAATTTAATGTAAACACAACTGTGTGTTGCTGCACAGGGAGATAATTTGTTACAACTTATTCAAATTTTTCAGATTAATAACAATATCTTCTGATGACCAAGAAGTTACATTTAGCGTTCTGAGCCAAATCGTGCCTCTTATTGAAGACGTAAGTTTCGAGAAAAAAACGAATAGGGTGTAATTTTAAGTTTTACCCGTAATATAATTGTATTAATTGTACCCTAGGCCTCCAAGGACAGAAGTCGTGGAGGCGATGGTGAAGGGATCGTAGAGGTGAGACTTCTCTATCATCACACGCAAGTCGGATGCATTATTGGAAAAGGAGGAGCCAAAATCAAAGAGCTTCGTGAGGTAAATGCATTATAAACAAATCGATACAATAATAAGATGTTTTGAGTTATAAAGTGAAGTTTCTAATTTACTTTGGTAGACGACGAACACTCAAATTAAGGTCTATGGAACCTGTTGCCCAAGGAGTACTGATCGAGTGGTGGCAATTACTGGCCCAGTTGAAATGGTCCTGAGTGCCACGAAGCAAATTGCTCTTCTTGTCTTGGATGTAAAGTGATATTATTTGAGCTTTAACTTATTACTCAAGTCATCAGTTCAATTGATTCAATTTCCTTTGGCTTTGTATTTACAGAATCCACTCAAGGGGCCGTGCGATCCATATGATCCTCATAACTATGACGATGTCTATGCAGGTCAATATGGAGGGTTTGGCGAAGGTGAGTTGTACCAATAATTAATCAAAAGTTGAAAAGACGAATTGAGGAGATAGAGATTAGCATCATGCAAGTCTAATGTTTTCTTCAGGTGACGGTCGTGGTGGCGGCGGAGGCGGATACGGCGGTGACCGTGGTGGCTACGGTGGTGGTCGTGGTGGAGGATCGGTCGGTGGGGCTCGTATGAGTAGTGGTCCACCCCGTGGGGGAATGAGAGCTGGAGGAGGGGGATATCGTGACGACCGCGGTGGACGTGGTGGTGGTGTGGGAGGACCATATCATGGTAACTCGCCGGTTTAATTTTTATTGTGGATTTGTAACCGTTAATTCAATTTTTTTTCTTATAAGAACCCGCCTATCCTGTACAAGGAAGCAACGGCGGCGCGCGACATGATGACTATGACCCCGAGTACAGCGAGGAGGATCGGACTACTACTCAAGTAACCATTCCAAAGGAGTATGCAGGTGCGATAATTGGAAAGGGTGGAAGTCGAATTCGACGGATTCGTGCCGAGTCGGGAGCGAACATTACAATTGACGAGGCTCTGCCCGGTGCAGCCGACAGAATAATTACCATCACCGGTGGTAGTGCACAAATCCGCATGGCGCAGTATTTGCTGCAACAGAGGTATGAGTACATGTAAATTATTTTGAAAAAAACGTTTGAATAATTGATTGCAATGTATTCATTTCAGTGTGAAGGACCACGGGGATCGGAAGTTTTGAAGGCCCCAAGCTAAGCTTCAACAAGGTGTAATGGTTGGAAATATTAGGATTTAGTATGGACTACATTTTTACATTCTGAATTTACGTGAATGTATAGAAACATAAATTTGATTGTCTCTGGCACTCTGTAGAAGCTTTCTTCGATAACTATTAGTACTTGGGTACGCAGTCCCTCAGGTCAGTTTCAATAACTTTTTTTTGCAAGTTGGTTTTTGAGAAGGAAATGCTTGACGGAGATCTTTAGACCAAGAGTGCTCGTGGCTTGTAGTAAACAAAATTAAAGAAACCTAAACCTTAAAAATAACCTAATTATTCATCTTGTTATTTTACTTGAATACGTATACATACATACTATATTATATACACTATTATTTGTTAGTTTTATTTGAGCGGAAATATTCAATTGTGACTGTCTCCAGCCCGTGTAGTTTATTTCCCCTTTCCTTATATCGTTATATCTATGATTTTATTCAATAATAAATAATAATTATATACAAATGTTAATGGAATAAGCATTGAAATAAACGTTCATTTATGCTTATACGTTTTCAGAAAATTAACTAGTATAATTCCTGGATTGTCTTTTGATCGGGGGAAAATTCACTTTGCTGTGTTAATGTTTTCCTTAACGTGACGATGGATATTTTTTTTTTTACCAAAGGCAATCAGGTATTCTGGGTTACTGTCTGAATTGAAGGTCCTTGTTCGAACTATTCAAACGCTTTCATAAGGTTAAACGAACGTGGTCAGCAGAAAGCTAAATTAACGTTTTTGCTATAGAAGAGTTCAAGCTTTGCAGGCTAGTAACCATGATTTATTTAACAAATTGAATAATCAGCTAACTTGTCTTCACACGAAATTTACGACTGTTACAACAATAACTTAATTGGCTTACTATTTATACTTATCCTTTCGAACACCCTACAAGATGTAGATTTTTGCCAAGTCTGTACTTGTTTTTCTGTTTTGAATATCTCAATGCTTTTTTCTTCTAGAAATTAGCCTGTAAGAAATGAATAGGAAATGAGAGTAATTTTGCCTTTCTCCAGGACAAACTCTGACTCCACGTAGCTTTCTCCAGCATTCTAAAGATGCTTTTTACTTTGACACTTGAAACAAGGAATAGTTTGCAGTAGGAACACGCCATTCAATTTATTCTCGACGCTCGTTTCGGTCAATTAACCTTCTCGACACTTGTCCCTATGATTCCTGGAGGCTAAGCCATGCTAAACCTTTTCCTTCTGGAAGAGAAAGTGGAGAAATGAATATTCATGAGGAAAAGTCAATGCAACTTATGAACGAATTGAGGCCCGTCCTGGAGAAAGCGTTTCAATCAAAGCGACTCAAGGATTCATTTCGCCAGCCCCCCAAGAATAAGAAAATGTTTTGTGAACGCTTATTCCAGCGTTATTCTCCAGGAAATTAGAAATTAAAACTACAAGAGCACCCGCCAAAATAACTTTGAGTCCTTTTGGAATTGTGGGATGATGAAAAGCGATCAGTTTTCTGTTCCAGAAAGTGAAGGCTGGAAATGCTCCTCCGTAATCTCGTCGTCATTGAAATTGGCATTACTCCTTTTGCCTATAAATTCAGATCCCATTCGGCGCTTTCCTAAAAATTCTGACCCCATTCGGCGCTTTCCTAGAAATTCTGACCCCATTCGGCGCTTTCCTAGAAATTCTGACCCCATTCGGCGCTTCCCTAGAAATTCTGACCCCATTCGGCGCTTCCCTAAGAACTCAGATCCCATTCGGCGCTTTCCTAAAAATTCGGAACCCATTCGGCGCTTTCCTAGAAACTCAGAACCCATTCGGCGCTTTCCTAAAAATTCGGAACCCATTCGTCGCTTCTCGGACCCCATTTGGCGCTTTCCAAAGAATTCAGACCCCATTGCCCTTTTTCCTAAGAATTCAGACCCCATTGCTCGCTTTCCTAAAAACTCTGACCCCATTCGGCGCTTTCCTAAAAATTCAGACCCCATTCCCCTTTTCCCTAAAAATTCAGACCCCATTCGCCTTTTCTGTTCTGACGACCAATCAAGGCCAAGCGCCAGAGGACTCTCCGCCCACTCCTCGACCGTTTCCTTGTTGTTGTCCGTTTTGCCTGAGACGCTCAACGTTCTTTCGACGGGAGACTGAGATCGCAGTATATTTTCAGTAGAGCCGCTTTCTTCCGGTTCCAGTAGTCGCTGCATTTCATTTGAACTAATTTGGGCTGATGAAATGGAGGGGGCTGGAGTGCTCTCCGCTGAAAACGTTTCGCTGCCTTCATTTGAATGTGGCGACCCAAGTAAGGGATCGTAGCGCTTCCCAAGGAACTCCGACCCCATGCGACGCTTCCCTAAAAATTCTGATCCCATTCTTCGCTTCTCAATTACTTTGTCCAGTTCCGGTCCTGAACGGGAAATTGACCTGGAAAACATTGCAAATGTAATGAGAATTAAAAGATTAATTTGTTTCTTCCGTTTCGACTCATCCATTGAAAACTTTTAAATGTCTGGAAAGCCTCCAGCGACATTTGAAGAGAAATATGATCCCAACTTTTCCATCTACCCTCGCTGAGAGGCTTCGCATGACGTTTTTCCGCTGACATCATTCAAAATTTCGCTCAAAATACCCCCACGCCTTTTGTTTTTCTTACGATCTTAGCAAAAAATACAAATTGTTGTAGACTTGTGCACTTAAGATAATGATTGTGATTTCGCTAAAACTTCCGTTCCAAGTCAGACATAAATGAAAATCACATTCAAAGCAACTGAGTGTTTCTTTTTTAATTTATACAATTCTATTTTATGAAATTTTGAAATTCAGTACAATTAAGTTAGAAATGTTCAGTACAGGAAGTAGTGCTTTTCGGTGCCGAGGAAGTTGATTTCCCTTTGGGTCTCTCCCTAAACTTTTCCTTAGGTAAGATTGGCAGAGACTTCTAGATTATAGGAGACATTCTAAGGGTCGTAGGCCCTGACAAATTGCGTCATATCAACTATCCGGTATCAACCTTAATGTCTTTTATAGCGCTTCAAGTCAAAATCAATTCGTCATTCAAGCTCCTCCCCTACGGCCAAGTCTTTCAAAGTTGAGTAAGTAAATCAGGAGAAGATTTTGCTTAGAAAAGGAGTAGTAAGAGTAGCATCATCTAATTTTAGAAGAAGGGACTCCCACACAAAAACAGGAAACTATTAAAATTCTGAAAGTGTACTCCATGTTTTCTTTTTTGAAGAAACGCATGGAAAATGAAATAAGTTTTGGTTATTAAAGATACTCAAAGTGGCCTCCATGTACCTTTTGCCGAGAAACTCTGAGCCGAGTTTTCTGACGGGACGAAGAAAGGGAGCTTCACGAACTGCTCCAGGAATCCGAGCTCCAGGAATCTCAGGCTCCTGGAATTGGAACTCCGTCAAATAAGGGTAGCTGAGAAAGCGGAAGAGCAGGTCTTGCTGTTTCCCTGAAATCTCTAAAAATGAAAATGCTCAATTGAAAAATTAGATTTACGTACAAATTTACCTATTCGTAAACCTCCCTAGGAAAGGCATACGGATTTTCTACTTTCTCTCCTCTTTCCACACCTCCTACTTTATTTCTTTAACCTCTTCTTCTGACGCTGACATGAAATTTTGATAAAGTGAATTGAAATAACTTTAGCAAAGCAACATCCGATTGCACCTTTCATGATTAACACAAAGAAAGTCTTATACTTTCACTTTATGTGCAAACTTTCTCTTTTTGAGTACTCCTTCAAAACTCTCTTGAAAATTATCATGATTTCTTTGGCTGTATTTGAATGTTTAAAACTAAATATTAATTTGTGATTATATTTATTTAACTTAAATTTACTCATAAATTGAATGATTTAAAAAGAAATATTGGTAAAAATATCCAATTACCTCCATTTTCGTCTACCTGTGGCAGAAAGTAGGGAGATTCAGCTGAAACAGACCATAAGAGACAGGCAAGGACCAACAGGTAGGAGAAAGGGGTGCTTTCTCTGCCAATGCCTCTTAACTTCATCTTTGACCTTAAAATAGGATGGAAATAATATTAGTAGTACAATATGTCAATTTCCAAACAGATTTCGAGCGTCAATTTTGCGTCAGTAAGTTATGTACTGCCACTGCCCAGTGAGGCACTTAATCAAAGTCCATTTGCAAAGGACCTTTGAAACGATTTCAAATCAAATCCATTAAATCTGCCCCCAGCTTCCGCCTACGACTCCGCTAAGAATTCTCTTTGTTGTCTTTTGCCACTACTTACGAGCGGAAGGCAGCTTGTTTTGAAGACCCTTTCATTTCAAATTTCAATAAGACCAAAACTTCAATGGATGACAGAGTTGAGGCTGATTAAGGGCCCTTAAGTGACACTCTGCTTTCACTCAATTATTCAACGTGTGTGCTTTTACCTATTCTCCTCAAAATATCGCATGCGTTTTTGAGGCTCCAGATCAGCGTAAAGAGAAGGTCAACATGATAATTTATTGAAGATTCCATTTTACATTTGAGGTTACGCTTTGATTTTGATACGGAGGAAGCAAATCTAGAGAAATGTGGTCTATTTGAACATGACAAAAGCGGATGCTTAGATCATGGAGGTAACCGCACGGTGACGGTTGGTAATGGTATTCTGTTAAGCCTCGGGCACACCGTTTGCAACAATCAGCTCACGTTTTGTTGGCAAGCATCATTTGATGACAAATTTTGTATCTTTTAGGAAACGTGTGACTTTTAGAAGTAGGATTGTAATGTTGTAGGCCTACAATAACAACAGATCAAAATGTGTGAGTATGACGCATCTGCTGCTGTTATTTCAAATATCGTTTTTCTTGAATTAAATGGAAAAGTGGGCGAAATAGGTTCGTAATTCCCAGAGGCAGAGAAGCTCAATTTACTTTCTCTTCCGTTTTCTTATAGGTTTTCTCCTGTCCCAAATTTTTAAGCGTCCGTCTTGCTACTTGTGTTTTCAAAAGCACAAGAAGTGTGTGAAGTTAATTTATTTGTTCTAAGTCCCCACTGCATCAAAAACTAAACGCAGCGCAATCTGATCGGAAAAAAAGTGTTCTGTAGAATTTTCGGAATAGAGTTAAGTAATTCTGCGCATTGTTTATGCCACCAATTACAATTGCTCAACTACTGCTTTCGAAATAAGTTAGTTTTTAAATATTGCTGTGCATTTAAAATCAATTCTCGAAATCAAAAAAAAAATCAATGGATTGATTGGTAAATAAACGAGGCAGCCGACAAATGACAATGTAATGGTAGTGAATCTCGGGATTTTTCTTTAGAAAAAGTAAAATGGAATCGTTCCCATGCTGGAATCTGTCCGGCATAATTTTTACATGCAATTTAAAATCGGTGTGCTACTTACACCGAAATTGCATACAGTGGACCAATTTTTCGTTCCAGGACATACAACCATTGTTTAAACGCACTTTCTAAAAATAGGTGAACGGTTTAATAACATTCAAACCCTTCAAAAGTGTACCAGGATTCTGTTTTTATTAAAAACATGGAATTTGCAAATAACGCAATTCTGTGAAACATTATTGTTTTCTTTTAGAAGTTCTCATGAATTTGTTTATAATTAACTGGAACTGCGAGTCCACGCACCTTGCGGCATCAGCTTGCTTCGCCCACGTCCATATAGGTCTGCGTTGCTGACGTATGAGCCCTTAATTAATTCACACAAGCATATTTTTCACTGTCAAGTGCTGGAAGGGTTCCCAAAACCTTCTTACTAATTCAATTCACATGATTGGCCGTGAGGAAGGGTAGGTAGCCTTTCCTTGAGAAGAATATATACCCTTATCCCTTCAAATCTTTTCCAGGAGTGAAATGGCATAGAAAAGTGGTGCTTTCACTTTGAATTCTTCAATTGCAGAAAAGGGAAAGAAGGGAAATCTTTATGCGAAAGTCTAAATAAGTGGAAAGCTTAGGAGCTGCTTCTAATTCATAAGGTTGCCAAGCTATATCTACCTGAATACCTCAAATTACGTTCATTTTCTGAATAATTCACACCTACGAGGCATTACTCTGTCCAAATCTTGCGTAATTTTAGGCAAAACGCCTAATTCAAATAACTCAACAAATTGAAACAGGCATACGAGCTACCTGGTCATCAACGTTGACAACAATGCTATTTTGAAAGTTGTTCAAAATGCTTTTCTCACTCTACAGAAATAGTTTTTTCGAATGTGCCGATCACATTTTGATTTCTTATTTAAAGTTACACTTATTAGGTATTTCATCAACTTTTTCCAGCTTTTTCTAACAACATCGCATGCTGCGGATCATAAAATTGTATAATTAATAGCGCCCTTCTTTCCCCTGTTTTTTTTTCAAAGTTATAGTAAGTGGTAAGTTTAAGTTTGAAGGGAAAGGTATTTAGGCAATGGAAAAGAATAACATGTTTATGGCAAGAAATACCTTTTTTTGCCATAAAAAAAAGTATTTCTAGATTACTTTATTGTTTTTTAATTAAATAATTAGCTTTTCAAAATTTAGATCCGCTCTGTAAACCAATTACCTACCGATAGGAAATCATTTCGATTTTCTCTTCATTTGTATTTGTTATTCTACTTCAGGGTATCATGGTAAAATTGGAGAAGTTGATGAGTCCAGAGAAAGTAAGTTTTTAGGAAAAAGACGAAAGGGAAGAAAAGAGAAAGTATAATCAGAATTTGTCGTCTTAAATCCTATTATTTTTTCGCCTACAGATTCCCATGAGATTCATAGACTTTTCATCTCCCTCCTTCCCTGCCTCGTCCCTATTTACTAGGCACAAACCAATGCTGGATAATCATAATAGAAGATGCAAATTGTGTGCTGGAAGGTTCCAGCCCTTCTCGACGCTCCAGCCTCTCCTACACAACCTCACTGACCCTATTACAATCAGCGGCTCAATACCTGGAACAGATCCAGCCACCCCATATGAAGCCACTTTCTCCACAAATTACAAATGAGAAAAATATACTTTCTACCCTCTCTGCTCCAACGGCGTAGGCGTCTGAAATTTATTTGAAATTTAGCTGAATCCAATACCAGATCTAAAAGATTTCATTCAAAAATCCCCGTTTTTTATTCATATTCTAAATTAGCTTCTTCCTCAATTTCCATCTTTTCCAACTTCAGTATACATTCAATTATGTATTCGAAATTTAAAATTCAAATATGAAAGAAACAAATACGAAAGGAAAAAACTCAAAATTCCTTTGTTTTATACTGGATCTAATTATTCTTTAAAGATTTTCAATTCATTTATAACTCGTTACTTGATTCTATGCAAGAGGAGTAATGATTATTATTTTTTCCCTCTCCTGTGAAGTTATAATAGTAATTCACTGTTGTTACAGCTTGATTTTGAATTTTGTGTTATATCGATAACTATTGATTCCAGGCTAGAACTAATCAGTTCCTGGAAAAAATACAAAGGTAAATTAAACAAAAGGTAGTATTTTCTTATCACTGAATTTGAAAAAGTACTTAGCGTTGTTATTACGTAATTTGTAGACGTTGATGCTCTGCATTTAAAAGGAACTGAATTGATGAAAGGCTTAATGGATTTCAATTGGTTTTGTTCTACACTCTCTTGTTTCGACACAATAAAAATTAATTGATTGAACAATGCTCTCCTCAACCTTAGACAAACGCTTGGCTTGATCATCTCAGCAGCAGTTTTATTGCAGATTAAAAGACATTTCTCAATAGAAAATGGAAGCTGTGAGCGAAATCATCTTCAATTGAATGTCATGACTCAAAAAAAAATTTTAAACAAAGAAAGTTAAGGAAGCCCCACAGCTTCATTTAAGCCTATAATAAGATACACTTAAAAATGCTCTACTTTTTTTTAAAGAATTTTTTCTTTCTCCAATGCTTTCTATTCCTCTTGTTGTAAAGTGAGTGTTTTTAACTCCTTTTTTTTTAACAAATAAAAGTAAAAGCTGTGTAATTCCTAAAGGTCAACTTCGTATTTGCAAAGCTTTCCCAACAATAAAAGAAGTTTAAGAAAACGAAAATGTTGTTTCAGAAATGTTTCTCGCGCAATGACACAAATTTTGCGTCAACACAAATTTTGGCAAGCTTTTGTGACGCTTTTAAAGGGCCAAGAAACTTTTGGACAAATTGGTTTGATTTTCAAAAAAAAAAATGCTTACCTCAGACGATCCCAAAGGAGCTGACACGCGAGCTGTTCTGTTGTTGAAAATGCGTTGAAATGGGGAGTTGGGTTAAAACAATAAAAGAAAGGTACGGATATTGTAGTTGTTCGAAAGAGGGCTGGAAGCGAACGGATTGAGTCGAAGAAAGCGTTTATTGTTGACTGTTCCAGCACTTGAATTCCCTTTTGCCGTGGCTAGATGCGGAGGTTGTGAAGATGGTGGGTTGCTCTTCCGTTCAATTTATATCTCCATCCAGGATTCCAGGATTGGAAATGGTGGGGAAAGCGTCGCAGAGACAGCGGCGGTGAAAGCAGCGGTGAAAGTTAAGGGGGTTGAATTGGAGAGTTGAAGAAGCTATTCCTGCCGTGCTAAGCAAAAGATAGGCATCAACTTCGTCATATCAATAGTCTCAGCAGTGCATTAAGGCCTATTTACTTGTCCACATAATCCAACCACTTAAATTGTGCCCCTTAATAGCACAATTGGCTATTTGCAGAAATCCCGAAGATCCCATTTACGTCACACCCAAAACTAAGGTTTCTGAACGACAGAGACAGCCCTTTGGCCTTTGCAAACCAGAATTTCTAATAAAATTAGCGCTCAACGGCTATCGAAATGTCATTACGTAATCCAAACATGCACCCTAGCGCTGACTCCCCCTCGTCTGCCTAGGAACTATGCTTTATTACAATTAGCATCCCTAATTGAAATATAAGTTATTTTTTTCTATATATTAGTTTTAAAGTTGTATATGCTGCGTCTATGAAAACTGCGTTAGGTGTACTCTTTGTACTCTCTGTGTAAATATTATTTTGTAGAATTGCAAGTAATTTTAATCTTAACTTTAATTTGCTGTAACCAAGAAAAATCTATTTTTAACACTTAAAGCAGAATAAAACAGAGATTCTCAATAATACCGCAGATCTTGCACTTTTACGATTTACTACTGTTCAACAAAAAATGTTGTAGTAAAGTATGGCCATAAACCAACAAAGTATCTCCGAAGAAAAAAAAAATTGTTTCCATTTTATTCTAAGAGAATGAGCTTCAGAGATATTTGATTTCACTAAAATGCAGCAAGCGAAAATTTAATTAAAAATATTTCGTTTTGAACTTAAACTTGTAAGAATAACTATTTGGGTCAAGTTTGCAACGAAATTCTAAACGAACTGGTTTCACAGCTCCCTGCAAATTAATTTCCAATTGGAACAGGGTGGGTTTCTCCTCCCCCAAATGAAATTTTTAATTCAAAGGGTTAATTATTTCATTTGAAATTTTTTTTAACGGATTGCTGTAATTAAAAATTGAATGCGACTGAGAAGCGAAGGGGTTCTACTTGGTAAGTGATATTGATTAATCCTTGGGCAAACTTACTTTAGCTTAAATCCAACACAGTGACCCACTGTCGACACGAGGCCGAGCAGAACTCTGCAAAAGATCCCACTGCACAATTGAGAAGGGAGTTGTTTAAAACAAAGTTAATTTTGGTGACAGGTAGCAGAAGTTGGTGTCAAGTTCAGATTTCCGTTGCAAGGGAGGCCCAAAGTCCCCGAAGAAAGGATTCCAACTTCCGGCTTTCTCCTCCAAATGTTTCAAAGAGAAAGGTGCCTGAGCATTCAGCTTAAATCTCTCCCAGAATCTAAAACAACTTTTAAAAGCCACTGGCCACTCATTTACCTACATTTTGAACATCCTTGAATGCAATTTTGAAGGTGGACGAAACGTCCTGGATGCATGGAGTCGGTGGGAGAAAGTCATCAAGTGCTACCTGAGATTTAAAAGGCAATTTCTCTGAAGACCGACCGCCCACTTCAAACTCTGGAGAAGGCTTCTCCAGCATAAAAAAAAGTGATCTGGACCATTGTTGGGCCAAAGGGTCTCCGACGGACACAGAAAATTGGGAAATTAGTTTTGTAATTCTTCCAGAAAACAGGGTTTGGAAGAAGAAATCAAATTAAAGTGAAAGTAGTTATCCGCTGATACGTTTTGGGGGAGATTCCCAGCATCTCATCTGCCTAAAGAAACGTAAGGATTTCCTTACTTTTTTTTCAACTCTCCAAACTTTTATTACCGGCGGCGGCCTTCTTTCCCGTGCTTTATTATCCCAATCCAAATAATTCTTGTTTTTTCTTCGGAAGCATTTGAACAAAAGTTGTGCTTCAAACGCTTCGATAATTCAATTAGAAGAACCAACTACCGGACAGTCTCAAAAGGTCAAGAAATCCATCAAAGTGAAATCTGACATCTATTGAAAAATAGCAATACTCATAAGATCTTGTAATGAAATTCAAAGACTTTAGCCAATTATTTTATACTCATTTTATCGTTGGACTGTTTTAATAAACGGTTCCTTTGCAACATATTCAATAAGATAATTCATTTAATAATTTTATTGTCAATTATCAAATACATGTACGACGCTCTGATTATGTGGAAAGCATATTTGCGTTATTTAACAATTTAATTTTACATTTCGGAAATTGAATATGTAGGTTATAGTGGTTTTAAAATAATTTTAATTAATAATAATTAATAACTATTTTTTTAAAAACATTAATTATTATTGTTTTAAAGATTTGTTTTCACATTAGTTAATACAAAATGGATCTGCAAAAAGGCGGGAAATGGCACGAATTTAAGTTTAGAATGACTTTTGCGAAGCACGTGTGGTGTTTACTTTCTTTCGGTTCAACACGTGTGTTTCAGCTGTTTATTAAATTATTGTTATTTAATTGAGTTGATTTAAATAGTTAACTTCACTACTTAACTTAATTATTACCCTTGTCGTCCTACAGTAATGTCAAGTTCTAGGATCATTATTAAAAACCTGCCGAAGTCGGTAAGAGTATGGTGTTCTTGTAATTTATTTTTACTAAATCGCAGTATCTTCAACGATTGTAATTGTTGGAATTACTGACATATTAGGCAACGGAGGCGAAGCTGAGAGACCTTTTTGGAAAGCAAGGAACGATTACAGATGTTCAGCTCAAGTACACTCCCGATGGACGTTTTCGTCACTTTGCCTTCATCGGTTACAGTACGGAAAGCGAGGCCGAAGGAGCCAGGCTCTACTTTGACAAAACTTATATGGGAGCCGCTAAGCTTGACGTGCAAAGCTGTACTAAGCTCGGTAAGTGACTCTGAAACATTTTCGTTTTTCTGAGCCATTTTCTGTTGGATTAGATGACTTTATAAACTCTATTAGGTGATCCAAGTAAACCTAGAGCTTGGAGCAAGTATGCGGCAGACAGTAGCAAAGGAAAAGCTGCCAAACGGAAGGCTAACGTTCCTGAAAAAGAAGAGAATGGGTCCACCGAAGCTAAGAAGCCGAGAAAGAAAAAGAAGGAAGAAGAAATACTGGAGAAGTGTCGCGAAGATCCGGACTTTTTAGAATTTCTAGAAATTCATCGGAAAAAGTCAAGCTGGGGAAATGATACTGTTTTAGATGAATTGCGAAAATTCGCCAGCACAAAGGAGGAGACTAAGGATTTGACAGTGTCAGGGAACGATTTAGAAAAGGGTAAAGATTCGGCAGTGGTAGCGCCAATGTCAGCAACTGAAGCTCAGCCTATAAAGTCAAAGAAGAAGAAAAAGAAGTCTGGTAAGGAAACAATTTCTACGGCTCCAGAAGTGGAAGACGGCGAACCTCGTAAAAAGAAAAAGAAACGAAGGCAGGTGGGTTCCGTAATTGTTGAACTGTTTACCGTAAAACTGCGAGATCTGCCTGAAAAAGCGAAAAAGAAGGAAATTAAAGAATTTTTTACCCCTCTGGTGCCAAGATCTATTCGGTAAGATTTGATACACCTTTATTCTTTATTCTATTTCTATAAATGAACTTATTTTCTACATATTTTTCTGTTCATTTTAGTCTTCCACCTAAATTTCGTGGATTTGCTTACGTTGGATTTAAAACGGAAGAAGAATTACAAAATGCATTGCGAAAGGATAAAAGTTTTATCCTTGGTAAGAGGGTCACTGTACGACAAATTGACACTAATAAAATGGGAACAAAGAATTCAGTAGAGGAGAAATTATCAAGATGGGCTGCACAAACAGCAGAACTGGAAAAAGAAAGTGAAACAATTGGAGAAAGTGGTAGAATTTTCATTCGTAATCTTGCATATACGACCACCGAAGATCAAATTCAAGAATTCTTCGAAAAGGTGATATTCTCGTTACATTATCTCTTAAACGTATTGACCAATTCGTGTTTGATTTTTAGTTTGGACCAGTGACTGAAGTTCATTTGCCACTAGATCGACTGACGAGGAAAATTAAGGGCTTTGGCTTCGTGTCTTTTCTCCTTCCGGAGCATGCAACAAAAGCTTTCAATGAATTAGATGGTACTGTATTCCAAGGTCGAATGCTTCATCTTCTACCGTCAAAAAATAAACTTGAGCCTTCTCTCGATGATACTGCAAATACTGGTTCAGCATTCAAGAAATCAAAAGCATTGAAGCAGAAGAAAAACGCATGTGAGATTATTTTAGCAGCAAAAGAGTGATTTTCGAGACATTAAAAACTATGCCCTTCATTGGAAATGATTTTAAATCTTAACAATTTTTCACCGGTAGCATCCTCGTATAACTGGAATACGCTGTTCATGGGTCAGAATGCAGTTGCCAAAGTTGTGTCCGAAAAGTATGGCGTTTCAAGAGAAGAATTGCTTCTTGACAAGACGGATGAAATTGACCGTAACCAACCAAGTATTGGAGTTCGCATGGCTTTGGCGGAGGCTGAAATTGTGGACGAAACTAAAAACTTTCTAATTGATAACGACGTTTGTTTAGAATCTTTCGAAGTAAGTATGCACCCAAAAGTTGTTTAATATTGCTAATTCCTTGTTTTGCTCTCATTTTTCTGATTTCTTTATGGTCATTTTACTTAAGAATGCCAAGTCTGAACGCTCCAAAACAGTAATTCTGGCAAAGAATCTTCCCGCTAATACCGTTGCCAAAGATCTTGTCGAATTATTTTCTAAACACGGCGAACTAGGACGATTAGTTTTGCCTCCATCTGGAGTCACTGGTAAGCACAGATACTAGGACGGGCTTGTTTGGCTCAACAATTGCTTAGCCAACTTATTTCATATTTTCAATTTTGAAATATAGCAATTGTGGAGTTTATTGAACCTGCCGAAGCTCGAGCGGCTTTTAAGAAATTATCGTACACCAATTTTGGAGGAATGCCGTTGTATCTCGAATTTGCGCCATCGGACACTTTCAAATCAAAAGCAGCTGGAACTGGAAGGATTAACGGGAATTCAAGTGAGCCCCGTGTTCCTGAAACAACTGAGAATGTTAGCAAAGCCGATGAAACAACTAAGAAGATGCCAATTACTCCAGTAATAGCAGAAGAGGAAGATGTACAATTGGACATGATACCAGAACCTGATACAACTCTCTTTGTAAAGAATTTGAACTTTAATTCAACTGAGCAATCCCTCAAGAAGGTATTTTTTCGATTGGAACTGGGCTAAATGTGTTGCGAATTTATTTTTAACCATTCTCCTATTTCTCTTTGTAGCATTTCAAGTCTTGTGGCCCGGTTTACTCCGTCACAATTGCCCGAAGGAAGGATTCCAAACATCCTGGGCAACTTTTATCAATGGGTTTTGGTTTTGTTCAGTTCTTTCAAATCAGGCATGCACAGAAAGCTATGAAAGAACTACAGGGCACTATGCTTGAAAACCATATTTTAGAGTTGAAAAAGTCTAACAGAACTCTACAGTAAGTGTTTAAACTATTTTGCATCAAGAGAACGGAAAGTGAATTTATTTATTTTTGTTCAGAACCACCCCAGCCTCAGACAAATCGAATGGAACAATTCCTATTTCTCTTGAATCGAAGACTGGTGGATCCAAACTGCTTGTTAGAAATGTTCCCTTTCAAGCGGACCAATCGGAAATCAAGCAATTATTTCTGTAAAATCCTTATACAAATTTCAAGTCGAAAGTAGAGTTCTGACATATTAATGTTTCCTAGACCATTCGGAGAAATTAGAGCCTGTCGTTTACCTCTAAAAATGGACGGAAGTGGAGAGCACCGTGGCTTTGCATTTGTAGATTTCATGAGCCAGGCAATGGCAGTGGTAAGTCGTGTGTTAAAATACTATTTTAATAGTTTTTAGCATAGTTTTTGTTTCTCAATTTTAAATAAGTCGTTTTTGTAATTTTTAGAAAGCATTTGACACCCTGGGGAAAAGCACACATTTGTACGGTCGACGGCTGGTAATTGAATGGGCACAAAAAGAAGAGACCGTGGAAACATTGCGTCGGAAAACCGCACAACAATTTGAACTGCAATCTTCAGCCTCTCGTGACAAGTCCGTTAGTGCTAAGAAAGGAATTTCCCGATATTTCAATTCTGCCGACTCAAAGAAATCTTCAAAGCCGGATGAGGAAGATGACGATTAAAATTAAACCTTCATAACCGTACTGTTCGATCGACAATTAAAAGTTCCGCAAATCTTTACTTACATAAAGCTGTGCGCTAATAAATTACGCAAAAATTAAAGTCAACTTATTCAAAATAGCGCTTGCCAAGGTAAAGTTAAGCTCCAAAGGAGCCAAAGTTGGTGACGCTTGCGCGTCCAGACTTGGCGATCCGCTGGCGTAACTTCGAAGAAGCTAATTGAACAACTTCAAATGCTTGGTCACTGCGCTGTATTGGGCCTTCTCTGTGCCTTGTCGTACTCTTGTTGCGTTAGCAAATTGTTCTTGTCGCGTTTGCTCGATATACTTCTCCTTAGCTCAGCAGCCCTATGTCTTTTCCGCTGCTCTGCCAGTTGACTCTCGTAGACGTCGATGGGAAGGGGATTTGGGACGCAGTCGTCTTCGAAGCTTTTCCTGGGACTGTATATGAAGAGACCCTTGGAGTCGTCCATCCAACTGGGCGGAATCGCAGGTTCGCTCAAGTGTCGCTCCGGGTTGTGCCTGTGAAATGACGAGTTCCAGGCGTGGGACGGTGTGACATGTCGGTCACTGACGTCGTTGGAACTGTCTGTCCACGTTCTCCGACGTTTTCGGCA
Organism: Bilobella aurantiaca; assembly: GCA_021029175.1. NCBI lineage: Eukaryota > Metazoa > Arthropoda > Collembola > Poduromorpha > Neanuridae > Bilobella > Bilobella aurantiaca. The sequence continues at coordinate 44,742 of VYYI01000057.1, read as the reverse complement.
ACAGCAACAAGCGCATGGGCCACAGCATTTGCGCGAACAGCAACCACCCATGCGTCCAAGGGAGTGGGCACGGGAATGATCGGCCTCAATTCTTGGCTCACAAGTCAACATCCGCGGACCTTAAGTAGATCTGTACATTGTACAAAAGGATACAAATTAATTACACGAATTGCATCAAGCATCAGGAAGTCGCTCACTTAAATGCAGCAGAAAGCTTTTTAGGGCTTATTTTAATTCAGCTTTTTTCAAAAAACAGTTCTGAAACGCGTTGTTTTAAATTAACGAAAATAAAAAATTCCATTCTTAATACAAAGCGAGTTTAGCAACTGTAAACGGAAAACTTGTATTGTCGCCTTCCTTTACTATTCCGGCATTAAGATTTTGGGGTAATTAAATTTCGCACTTAATTACTTTTGCTAATGTGTAATGTTTGAGTCATGCATTTTACCTAATAAAAGTTCGAGACGTTCTCACATTCGATTTCCTGGAATACGTGTTCCAACGAAGCATTGACGACAGCATCAGCAGCTATAAATACCTTATGCAGAAGAAGGAAGCACTCCAAATTGGGGTGAATTAATTGTAAATTAAAAAGGAAGAATTAATTATTTTTGTTTATTTAGAGTACTTGAAACAAAGTAGACAGATAGTAAAGTTTTCTTCTTGGAAACATAATGGTATAAATTACGAAGAAAGTTCCACGGAAGTTTATGTTATGTAAAAATGTAATTGGTTACAAGCATGACATGGAAAGTATTCATAGAAAAATTGTAAAACATTGACTGCATTTTCATGGGATGCTGTCCCACTTAGCGTCTGTATAGAAACAGACACAGTCGCAGTCAGGAGGAAGATCATCTTGTCTTGGCTCACATTCCCAGCGACAGCCTGGTTCCTTTTCAATTAAATTACAACTTTAAAATATTTAAATAATGTCTTTTAAATGATTATGAATTATATTTTTAATTCTAAATGTTCGAACCTTAGTACAAGAGGTTTTGAATTCAGAATTTCCGCTGACGCTCGTCGTTATTGAAGTGTGTTCCGCAATTGTTGATCCCAAAATTTCACTCTCTTCTTCCAAAGGATCCATCAAAATTTCAACAACCGATTCTAGCGAAATTGTTAAATAACTTAATGCATCTATTTACAATTTTAATTGCAAAAAAGAACTTTTAATTATTATTTCATCTGATTGACTCATTAGTTTACCTGGCTTAATACGAAAGTAGTAATTATCAGTGCGAGGGAAGAAGGCGTCCGGCAAGGGCTTTTGCCACCCCGTGAAAAGAATTGTTTTGCGTTCTGCAGATTCCGGCGTAGGCGACACCACCATCGCTGCCTGAGAACCATTGATCAAACAAAAAATATTGCAAAAATTGATAGACTTTTTTTTTAAAGAGGGAGATCTAATTTGTTCTGTAAATTGTATTAAACTCACCAGAATCGGAAGCCAGGTCAAAAATATAGGAAGTAATTTCAACATTATCCTAACGTTATTACAAGCGTCCTTACTTTGCTAAGGAAAAGTTTTGCATGGAATTACAACGCTTCAGGTCTTATTACTTCGAATATTCTGTTTGGAATGATCAAAAACTGCATAATACTACACGTTTTCCGATTTTTTTGACTTCTCCATCTATTTTGGGTTATTTCTTTCTATATTTTTTTCGCTCTAGGTTTTGAGTTTGACAGTTGCCTTTCACTGCACCGTTGACAGACAAGGCTATATCATGAACTTTCTGTTGAGAACTCGAGAATGGCTTAAAAGCGGAAGGAAGTGCAATGAATTTATAATAAATTTGGAAATTTTAGTTTCAGTATCTTAGCATCCAGTTTGCTTTCAATTTTTGTTTTGCAGTCGCAGCACAAATTTTATCCCTAATACATGCCATGTATAGTGTAGTCACTCAACACTGCTGCAGTCCAGAGTTCCTAAAATATATCTAAAGAATTTCATATTAAAAAAAAATCCCAGATATTCAGAACTTTGTCTGAATCTGATCCTAATTAAACTGTGTTTGAATTAAAACTGCATTTTTGGATTTCAGGTCAATTATGGATGCTCAAGTGAAGGCGGTACTTAACCCTCGACGTAACACCATCTGATTACTTTAATAAGTTAATAAAAATAGTAAATTAGTCAATGCATTAGTATTTGTCTCTATTTAGAGGTCTTGCTTCTCAATTCCTACAAAGCAGCGTTGGAGAAAGTTGACTTTCTCTCGCAAATTCCACATCTCACACAACGCTTATTGAATGGGGAAGTAGCTCAATTAGAATCGATATTGGGACCAGAAATTATAGGTAGCTTGCTCCAATTGCACAACAAGAAATCGGTATGTCAATCAATGCACGATATATGCATAACGGCAAGAATGTGCTAACAATGCGAGGAAAGTTAACTTCACTTAAAAAATATTTTATTACAATTAATTAATGCTACCCAGAAAGTCATCCATTTTTATGTAGAACTTTGACAAACTTTTATTTTATTCATGAAAACTACGTTCCAACAATTTGAACATATGGATAATTCGAAGAGATATCGCTGCGCGAACAGGGCTTCGACTATATTGAGTCAATCTAAAACGATCTGAACCACCCCCCAGTTTTGATTAACAGCGCTTTGAAAGATCTTTGCATTTGGTCCATTTCAGTTTCGTCAGTATGGTACTAAAAGTCAATGAAGCGGAAACAAGGCTCAATGTCAATAAACAGGAAACTGTTTTTCATCTGATCTGCATTCCAAAGATCTGATGCTATTTTTAGATTGTCTTATTCTAAAACAAATACGATTTGGTATCTAAAGCAGATGGTGAATGATGTAGGCGATGCTGGAGGCAGCTCTGTCATTCAGCATCACCAACCAATCCCAAGCGAAGTAAGCGATTTCAACCCAAACGCTCCGGAACGACAGCTCAACCAAGCTACCTTCCAACATGGCAAGTAGCGCTTCAAAATGGCATCATCGAATACTTTCAATATTTTTTTTTAAATTATGAAGTCTGACAAATTCATGAAATTTTATAAATGCAGTAACTCATGTGGATGGAGAAAATTTGACAGTAGGTTTAGATGAACACTTCCGGTTTGAAGTGATACAAGTCTATGAACAACTCTTTCGGCAAGTTAGTCTCCGAAGCGATTTTGTCTTAACTCCAATTACAAATTCTACAAGTGGGCGCTGCAAGCGTTCTAAAAGCGTGACTTCATTGCCACTTCCAAGGGCCTCTGAAGGGCTACTTTTATTTCAAGTCTACGCAACTCAACTCATGGACCTCTTCCAGAGCAGACTTCACAGCTTCATTGAGTCCAAGGAAATGGCACAGTTAAAACGGTACTGGAAGCGTGAAATCTGCTACCAAGAGACGCTGCGCATGCAACAGGTCAATGACAACATAACTTCTAACATATTTAAAGTTAAATTAGTAACTTTAACAATTTTTATGCGACACCCACCGCATAGGCAGAGCAACAAAAGAATTCAGGAGCCTGGGACTGCAAAATTGGTGAACTTGAAAAGGAAATCGAAGCCATAACAAAAAGTATTGAGCAAATTAAATTAAGAGCCAAGGAGGAAGTCAAAAAAACAATGTAAATCCTGAATAATATATAAGAACCCTTTTAGCAATTAAAATAACAAGTCTTTACTTTGAGCAGACGGAATGAAGTCATGTTGAATTTGGAACAAGGAAAGCGACACCAATTAAAAATTGAAGCGTTTACGCTACAACGATTGAAATTGGAAACGGACTTGAAAGAGATGCTATCAAATTATTTTGAACATGAGAAAAACTGGAAATTTGAAATGTGATTTTAAAATTTGTGATTCTACATTTTGGCAATTATTATATTGATAAAAAGTTTACAGTAACATTTTGGAAGACTCTCTGCGCGAGATACTTGCTTCTTATGACGAAAACATGAAAGGAAAGCAAGCCAAATTTGACATCTTGGAAAATACTGTTAGGGAAAATGTGCTGAAAATTGCTAGATTGGAGAAGCAATTTGCAGATACTGAGGAACAATTCGAAGAAATGAGGATCACCAAGCGCTTGAAGGAACTTTTGCGAAATATGGAAATGGCTGAGAACTTCAAGCGTAATCGTGCAGCTAGAATCATCCAGGTTGGGAAAGCGGTCTATTCTAATTTTCAAACAACTAATTAAATTAAAATTAAATTAATTATAATTAAAAAATGTCCACTTGGAGGCGTTACCGTCAAAGGAAACTTCGGCGGATGAGACGAAAGGCGAAGCAAAGGAGAAAACCAAGAATTCCTGGACAATCAAAGCGAAAATCTTAAAGCATGGAGTTACAAACTTCACACCATTTTTTTAATATTACAATATATTATTTGAATTAAATATAGTAGCATTAAAAGATTCTTTTTTTGTCAATTGTGGTTATATGTAGTGATTTTTTAATATTCGCACGATAATTTCGAGTAATCTTAATAGTGTAGCAGCTACCACTCATCTCGAAAATAAAAGTTACGGTTAAAAATAAAATATTTTTAGACATTTTTTTGACATTTAAAATTTTTAAAATAGGATTATATTATAAAAATCACATGACATGTTTTTGATAAGCATATTCTAACATGGACTACTTTTGCCACAATTGGCTACTATTATAATTTTTCATGGGATAGCACACATAATTTAGTTATCCTCAACGTTATGGATTATGATCACAACGGGTATGATGGGCACAACATAGTTACTAAAATCAGTTCAATTGTACCTTAACGAGTTACTTTTTTAAATTATCACTTGATTTGTTTTTGGTTTAGTACATTAATGATAGTTGTGTTGATATCTCCTTAGAAGTGCTGCTTTTTCCGTCTGAAGCTTGTATACTTCATCTTGAAGACTAACTATGAGTCCCTTGAGACAGTCGTTCTCTTCACACTCTTGTTCCAGCGTTGAATTTCGAAGCTGACTTTGTTGCAGTTGTGCACTTAGTTTCTCCAGTTCTTTTCTTAAAAAGTCTGCTTCCGGGTCGTTAGTAGGTCCTGCCATGGCAGCTGGACACGTAACTTGTGACATAGAACCCGAAATTTCAGTTGCAGGTCTTACTTTTAAAACGCCTAAAGCATCACGCGCGAGATTGAGGAATGGCACAATAATTTTTAAGGGAACTGAACCCGGAGATGTGAGATTTGCCGGAGGTCGGTCTTCAATTAGGTCTAAATCGACTCCAAACAAATCAACCTAAAAATCATCAACCAATTTCCCCCGTAAAAATGAATATAATTAATGAGCATAATTCAGTTAGGGTATTGGTATCATTTTAAGAAAATTTAAGATTACCTTAAGTGGGACAGGATTTGGTAGGATTTCATCCTCCAGCAAATCTGTGAGTTTTGCTACAGAGCTCATATGTAACTTGAGTTGTGGCTCATTCGTCAAGTCTACTTGGACCTGAATATTCGCAGTCGTGGCTTGAGTAATCGCATTTCGAATTGGTGAAATTGTCCCGGGTCGATCACTGAGGTTAATCCTAGGAATGATCGGTGATGTAATTTCTTTGATAATGGCAAGAACCTCATCCGAGTTCATTAGTGTCATAAAATTTTCATCACTGATGCTCTGATCCAGACGGAGTTTTATGGCTCTTCGCTGCGTAGGACTATAGATGCCTGGTAAGCTCCTGCTCTCGGTTTGACAAGGACTGCGTTTCCGTCCACAAAATTTGTCCTATTAAATAGAGCCCTCTTTAAAAACGTGCGTATCTAATTTCTGGAATTTTGATACACAGAACACTACCAGTGATGATGATTACTACCAAGTTATTCAAATTACGGAAACAAAACCGACAGAGATAAGTAAAAGCAAAGCATGCTGCAATAAATGATTCTAAAAATCATAGAAAACAAAGCAATGAAAAGGCGTGAAAGTTAAGCTTAATACCTCTTGCTCACTGGCTGTCTGTCACCATAAATACAGAAGAATTAAACTAATTAGCCGTCTTAATTGCATTTAAAGCCCAACTCATATTTGATCTTCATATTTCTTTCTTTTGAATCTTTATATTTAAAATTATAGAAGAAGATCAGACATGAAAATGTAATATTTTGTTAAAATAATTACCTGGAAATCTTTCCACGAAATTTCAGGCAATTCCTTGACCGATACAGATTTCGACTGAAGTTTAATTACAGAACTCAACCCGTGCCCCTCTTGAGCAATTTCAATTCCTTGGAGTAAAATAGTCAGAACTGAGGTCTAGACAAATCATAATTGATTACATATAACTTATTGCAACAGTTTCACGACTTCATCAATACATACTCGTTCAACACTTACAATGCTTTCTTGATCGGCTCTAGATGCTGAAATTTCTTGACTCAACCCTGCTGGTGATGGAGATCTCTCATCAACAAAACTGTTTTCTTCCATTTCGACTGCCACCTCTATTTCAGAATCAGTCTCAAGGTCCTCTTGTCGAGTAGTAGTTGCGTTGGGACTAGAGCTAATTGTAATTGAGCCAAGCTCCTGATCTCCAGCTTCGAGTTGAACAAAGTTATCAGAAGAGTCTGAACTCATATTGGACCAATTAGATACCACTTCACTGTCTGGCGTTGCAATGCCACCGCCCTTGTTGAAAGCAACTGCCAAGTTAGTCAGACTGTGTTTAACACTACAGGTCATGCCTGGAAAGCCGTTTCCGGCAACAGTTGAACCCAAGTTTGGATTACTTCCGCCACCGAGGCTTCGCGTCATTGGACTTGAGGAAATGGGATGAGAGGCAAACGGTTTTTGAAATAGAAGATTATTCCGAGCATATTCAATGTCCTTTCGCTCCTCCCCATTTTCTCCGTTTTGTCTAAAGAAAATCGTTTGCATTGAAAAACTCACCTGAAACTGAAATTTCCACGAACAAATTCAATCGAGTTTACATTACAACTTACATCACCAAATCCGTGTCCACACTCTGAGACTCTCGAATCGCAAGCTCAGGACCGTATTCCACTGAAGGACTCTCATGCTTCTCTGGAACATTGGGCGGAAAAAGAAGGGACAGCTCAAGAGCCCTTAAGTACCCAACAATAGTAACCACATTCTTCAATATTCCTTCACCAATTATTCTCTTCGAGTCCAGGGTGAGATACAAAGACATTTCCCCAATGGCTTCCAGCAGTCTCATTAGAAATAGAAACTGATGGTGAGTCAACTGAGCTTTCACTACTTCTCCAGCGTTTAACACTGCATGAATATTCTTTTCTTTCGAACCGTCTTTACGATCACCTTCATGTAAATATACCCAAACTGATAGCTGTGTAGCATCAATAAAAGGATATATTCGCGTATTCACTTTTCCCTCTTCCTCTGGCAGCTTTCCAGATATTTTTCTTCTCGACGAAATTGAGCCGGATGTTGATGCAAGCCGTTTTCTCTTCTCATCCACATGAAAATCGGCCCATATAGGGTCTAAATTGATGTACCAAATGTCACGGGGCTCAGTCCATAGTAAATCTTTGGTCAAATCACCGGATATCTCAGTAAAACTAGAACAATTTAGCTTCTTGTTTTGCCGGAGCTTGTCACGACCTAAAAGCTTCATTTAGTTAAAATATTTGTTATACAACTTACAGATATTATGTGAATAGGCTACCTTCGGCATGTTTCACAAACTTTTCTTGGAGCAACGGCACATCCTCATCACGGGATGGAAAACCTGAACCGTAGATCAAATCCCCGCGCTGAAGCAGTTCTATGCATTGAGTAAGTTGATGGAGCGTTCCTGTTTCCGTGGAACGATAGTTGGACAGAATCAGACGAGAAATTTGTATATGAATAGAATTTGGACGTTCCTTCTGGCCGGGGTAGTCAGCAGAATTTTCAAAAATTATCTATTAAGTTCCAATCAAGATATTAGTCGCTTCTTACAGCTTCATTTAATTTAACGTTGATCTAAAACGATATATTTCAAAACTGTTGAAGGCTTACCTTTGGCATTAGCATTTCAATTCGGACATCCACATAATCTTGTTCCGCTGGAGGATTTACCTTGGCCATGACATTACTTAAATTAGAAACAAAAGAATTCAACCAAAGAATTGTACAGACGTCTAGTTGAATTTGGATGGGATGCAAGTAGGCATATATTTTGGCGCTGGGCAGAGGAAAGCAAATTTCTCCTGGGTAGTAGAACCACGAAAATTCGGTGTGGATTACCGGCAATTCCTTTGGCCTTTCTATGAATGCTGTCGCAATAAAAGTAATACAATTAAATAACATCTTATTTTTAGCAGTTGGCTAAATTCAGCATGAAAGAGAAGTTCTTACTCGAAATAAACGGTAGTGGCGATGTTCGTTTCGAAGAGGTTGTAACTCTAAAGAGTGATAAATCTTGAATTTTGACAATCAAGCAACTGCTCATGAGTTTCCCTAATCGTGCTGTTACTTCATCCTTGACAGGATTTGACTCTACCATTGACGCTGACTGACTATGCGCCTGCGGATGAGTTCTGGTGAGCGGTGAATGCATTGACTCAGTCGAAAGGGCATCAATCAGAGATATTTTAAATGCTTTCAATGCCTGATGTAACCATTGCGCCAAGGTATTGCTTGAGTATTTCAACCAAAATTTTCGGCTCCCTATAGCCAGATGATACGGGTAGAAGTCAATCGTAACCTAAATAGAAATATCAGATAAATATATACTGGAGTTATTATATGTATAAGTTACGTAAAGAACTTGTAGCACATTTACCTGATTCAAAGATAGCTGAAGTGCTCCACCATCTTTAAGATCTGGATGTTGCGAGCGTCCACCTAAAGCAAGAGGGAAACGTGTGAATGAAGGCGAGAATTGATCAATTAAACAAATTAATGATATACCAAATAATGGTAGTAATGAAACTTACTTCCGGGATCATCACAAAAATGAAGATCAATTTTCTCACAAATAAAGTGATATGAAGTTTCCTTTACATCATAGAGCTCAAATTTCGACTGAACAATCTTGGAGTCAACTGCATTCGTTTGAGAAACCTGAGCTTGATACTCCGGCAAACTCTTAAAATTCATAAATAAATTTAAAAGTGAGAAAGAATTTATTAGTATAAATTATTAAAAAAATCTACAGATACTACTTAAGACGAGTCTTAGTATTAAATAAAATGACCTGCATTAATTAAAAATTGAGCGAGTTGTGTTCCGTTAGTCTAGCAGTCGAACACTACTTTGTTCAATTGCAACTATAAGATGCAATATAAGCATGATGCATTGAAGTATTTTAGCAGCAGCACATACCTCTAGTTTTCTAACAGCTTTCATTCTTTGCGTGGTTTCCGTGGCTTGTTTGACCAGGCCAGAAAGAGAGCTCATAAAGTGAAGAGCAGCGAGAATTTGGGAGTCCGTAAGTACCCATAAAAGATCATCCAGAATAAGAGAAAGACGACATCCCAGCACTTCAGAGTCTTGGCACACAAAAGGATAAAAGACCATATAATGTCGTTCTAACATTAGTTCTACTACATGTAAGCCGCTGGCAAGACGAAGAATCAATAGCACCAAGAGACCACTAGTACTTAAAAGAAAACGCAATAAAGCTTAATAGGCGTGGTGGGGCTGATTGAACGGAGCCTGAGTTTTTCTCAAGAGGGCCCTCAAGCTACTCAAATTGTCTACTTAAACTGATTTCAAAGCAGACCTGTATTTAAGACTTAAGCTAATTGAGTTAATTGCTGTGGAAGGAAGAAAGATTAAAGAGAAAGCATTTTTTTATCAGTATAGAAAGCGGACTTTACTATTGAGGCTCTTCTTGATGACAATCCTGGCCTTGGCCTGATTAGCCAATAGTCGCAGTGGCGCCAAGTGACGATCCAGAGTAGATCGCGCTTCGAGACGTAATGTTTGCCATTCCATTTCCTTAAAGATCAGCGTCTCTCCCCTACTTAAATCCTTCAAGCGTGTAGCGGACAACTCAGCTTTTTTCCATTCCGGTGTACGGGACTCTACTCGTATTCGTGAGATCTAAATAAATAGAAATAAAATAGTTTAGGTAGTCTACTAGACACTTTCTTGATTGTAGCATTTTAGAAAATAGTGTACCTGAACTTTTGACTCAAATTCGCGGCTATGAAATGTAATTTCCACAGAATTGACTGTAGCTGTGATGCCATCGATAACTTTATTTACGAAGCCGTATTTGCCAAAAGCTGGTTGAGGAAACATTGGATTGCCGTCACCACCAGTTCGCAGCTCTTCACAAGCTTCGACTCGAATGTTAACTTCATCTAAGCTCTAGAATCGGGAGAAAGTATTTTTGTGATACGCCAAACGCCAGATCAGAAGAATTCAAAACCACATCAAACTAACCAAATGAATAGGAACACTTTTTAGTTTCGTCCACGGAATTCGAATCAGGACATGGTTGCAAGTGGCATGTGTCAACTTCATCCAGCTTGGAAGAGCTAATAATTCAGTCATAACCTCCTGGTCCAGCTCCAAATTTCTAAGCTCTCCTTCTCCTTTGAATGTGCTTAGATTGATTTTGTCCGATGACAAGTTCTTGGCATATCTAAATAAATCGTCAATTCACTTAAACAATGTACATTGAAACATTACAAAATGAACAAGTTACCTTGATAAATGCTTTAAAATTTGGTTCTTGATTAGCCCTGCCATTGTGACAGTAAATGGATCCCTTAATTGCTCTTGCTTCGTTTCGAGAGAATTAGTGTTCCAAAAGTACGCCCTTATTTACGTTTCCTTTCCTACGTGACAAGTGGGGAACACAGGATAAATGGATATTATTGTTTGGATATATTTTTGTTTATACAATTTGTGTGAGATAAATCTTCCAAACCACTTTACGGGCAGCTGCTAGTACACTTGTCATCTAAGCGCGATCCAAATTAGCGTGACTCATTAAGTGGTTTTAGTAAATACAGATTGTGTAATCATGTCCGCAGAGCAAAGCAATTGGCTATTGGCCATGCCATAAATAACTTAATTTAAAAATGAAATTATGAACTCATTTCTTGCAATTACTATGTCCACCCACCCGTACACAATAGTGAGGATAACCCAAAAAATATTTCCAAATCTTACAAATCGAGCATAGAGACTCAATTTTGACAACCACAAATCAATGTTAATTGCAACTTTTTTAAATCAAACTGGAGCAACGACCTTTTACACAGCCCCAAAATATTGAATTATATTCATCCTTTCCTTCCCAGTTCCCACATCAAGAAGACCTCTGACAAAATATACAAGCTGCTTAGTTCGTCAAACGGAAATCAAAACTCACCAAACTGATCGATGAAGTCAATTTTATAATTATAGCGAGTAAAATGAAAGTATCAATTCATAATATGCTATATTAGGGGCTATGCAAAGAACGAATGCTTTGCCTACGTTGAATTCCAGCATAAAACTACGCGTTAATTAGCGAGACAATGGTTCTTTGACCCAGCTTAAGCCGAGTACAAGGTAATTCACTTTTGACTTGATGTTTGTATTGAGGTGATATGCTTAATGAGAGTACCTGGAGTGGATGGCAATGACCTTTGACCTTGGGCAGGGATCAACAGCACCACACCACTACAGTCATGCAGAAGTTGAAGAATCAGCTGAGCCAGGAGCAAGATCAAGAGATGAGTCTCTCTTCAAATTCCAATGAGAATGAGGAGAGATCAGAGATCAACTCGAGCTTTTACATTTTCTTCCCTTTTCACCGCATGCTATCTTGGATGATACATGATCTTCAATTTATCGCTGGAAACGCACACACGATAGCCGATGACCTTGAGTAATTTTACTTGAAAAGGTCAAGGTCACGGTGACCTTTGCACAGCGACTTAACCCAAATTCCAAGTGGAGGTAATGCTCCAGGAAAAACGATTCTTATGATTTTAAAAATAAAAACAATAAGGCTCAACAGTGCAACTTTTTGTAATGATTATTTCCAATTGCCAATGGCAAAAGGATCTGTCAAAAAATTAAATTTGCGTTTCAACATTTGCCACTGGCATATTTTGCGTGGCAAAATCTATTCTGCAGATTTCCCGCTATTGATAATTTTCAAATACAAATTGAAATACCCTTTGTTTTCATTGTCATTGAGACGAGAGGAGCTTATCGCAGTCAAAACCCAAACCAGAATAAGGTACCGAGCTTAAGAATACTTGACTAATTATATTTTTTAATTATAATTTGCAATTAGTAATTTCGTGTTCTTTAGCACCAAAAGGTTGTTGCAGTGTTGGAGTATCGGGATCGGGTAATCACTGACGATATTTTAAGGCGAACACCCTGATCTGAGTTTACGAAAAGAATAGGCATCTTTTGGTCTGATACAAGATACAGTGACAGTCGATGTTCCGGATAGGGATAACAAGCATGTAATCGGTTTGGGTAGGCTCATCGATAAAACTTACTTGATTTTTAATATCTACTACCTTAATATCTGTATTTGAAGTGTAGACTTTAAGGGTCCTCCTGGAAAGGTTCGATATGGCGGACGAACCAATGGAAGTAGAGGCGGCGGACTTGTCGCAAGATTTTGCAGCACGGATTAAAGATCTAAGGACTGGTCTAGTAAATTACTCAGCGGATGTATTCGTGGATATCAACGGAAATGTTGGGAGGGATTGTCTGGAACGTAGCGCTAAGGTTTATTTTTCAATACGAACGTATTCACCTTGGTTTGATTGAGTTGAACTTTTTTTTATTACAATCAGGCTTTCGTGGACTATTTTCGGATGTGCCTTACTAACTCGCCGAGCGTCTTCAGTTTACAAATTGATCCCAACACGTTTAGAACTGAATCGGTCGAATTGTACTCTGAAAATGAGTTGAAAGGTAAATCTTTTGATTCGTCTTGCGTCTTCACAATGACTTCCGTTTTTAAATAAGTGTAACTTTTTTTCAGTGTTTTCGAAATGGGTCTATCGCGCCTGTGGTGCATTCTTGTTAAGTGCCCGACTCATTGCTTTTCATTCTGATATCTACGACCTAATGACGCCATTGTTTCTCGCCTTAAAACACAACCATTCACACGTCCTAGTGGAAGCTGTCAGCGCTTTGGTCGGAATACTAATGAATGTGATGAAGAAGACTGATGTTGCTGGTGGATTTTTCAAAGTGTCTTTTAGCTATGAACCAACTCGAAGGCATATTCAGCTTCGCACACCGATCTCCAAAATTTCACCCAGCTATTTTCTCAACATCATTAAGGTATTTTGTTTAGAATAAAAGCGAATGAATTTTTGAAACCAATTGTAGGGCTATCATATACTGAAGGTTGCTTGTGTTTTTAGATTACCTTGCCGCATTTGGATGTGTTAAAAAAAGAAAGCTCCCTATGTGTTCAGTTGCTTCAATCCGTTTGTTTCATCTTACAACAAAATGCTATTACACCAAGTGAAAAGCTAGACGTCGTGCTAAATTTTACTCTGCCCTTGAACTGCAGATTTCAGGAGGTCGAGTTTTAAAAATATTTACTTCTTATACTGTTATATTTTCTATTATGAAATTGCCTAAAAGTATGTCGAATCTCTATCAGGCTCAACCGTTATGGTGCAATATAATAGTTTCAACGATCGAAATTGGACTTCAGCATGAAGAATGTTGGAAATATTCCCAGACGTTTTTGGAGCGGATTGGCGAATACGAATTGTCGGGCCAAGACGCTGACTCACTGTCGTTCTTAATCGAATTCGACTCAAGACTCTTCAAGATAATACTGGATCCCGTTTTCAAAGAATCAAAGCACGGTAAGGTGATCGAGCATTGCAAAAACAAAAGAGTATGTTTTGTATTATAATCATATCAATTTCACAACTAGAGTCTCAATTATTTATAATCGCATTGTACAAAAGAGCAAGGAGGGCAATTAGTGCTAACGGCTTGGATACCAATGACATTCTTCGCAAAGAAAATTCCATTGAATTTGCTTGTTTCATTTTTGAAAAGCTTCACGTAAGAAGAGAAACTGGGATTCTGACGAGCATTCTGCTCTGTCATTACATTTTTATTTTAGGTCTATTTAATATTCATGTGTTTTATTCTTCAGGTTGCGTTACCTATATTTTCCGAAGTAATTCATAAGGAAATGTTCCGGATTTTAGACAGTCCTACGTAAGCTTTGGTTTCTTTGTTATATCATTAGCCTTAGCCTAGCTAATTTAAACATTCATCTTCTAATTACATGTAATAGCTATACGGACTCAGCCAATATGTGGGAGATAAGATCTAGAACACCAGTTTGGACTGTAATTCGAGATAGATGGGCAATCGCTGTTTCGCAAGCAGTTCAAGATCTGAAAGAGGATCATCTGGATACGAACAACAAAGTGATAATTGTGAAGACGATTTTTGAAAGAACAATTTCATGTTTACGACTCATGAGGTCAATTCTGTCGCGTGCGGATTCACTAAACAAGCTTCATCGTGCTCCGAAGGGTGGATCCGTGCAAGAGTTTATTTTCTGGGACGGATTTATCAACTTACTTCAAAAGTTGATTCAAATACAGGGACAAATTCCTACGTAATTTATTATTATTTGTATTTCTATTCGAAGGTATTCTAAATTCCTATATTTTTGTAGATTAATGAATGGCGATTCAAGTAAATTCATTCAGTGGCCGATGGTTCTTATTAACGAATTAGGAGAATTCGTCGGAGAGAGGCTTAATTCACTGCGGAGTCAACTTATGTATCACATAACGTTTCCATTTTTCCCGGAGGTGTTCTATCCAGAATCATTGACTTCTGACGAGCTTGAGCAACACTTTAACCTTTGTAACACTCTATAGTTGTTTAGCTTCCGAAAACTGTAGTTATTTAAAAATCCTCTTTTTTCCAGATGGGAGTGACTTGATGGAAGAATGTATGGAGGCTTTAGGATCCGACTATTTCTCTTCATCCGATGACAAGGCATCGATTTTAAACGTTATCCACTTAGCCATGGAAAGATCTAATCCGGAGTGTATTAGGGGGGTTTTGCGTCTCTTAGGTGGCGTTAGGCACATATGTAGAGCAATTAGTAAGCAATTAGCAATTAGAGCATACATTATTTATTATTAATATTTTCGGGCCAGTTAATTTGGCTCTTTTTTAGGTCACGACAAGTTACTGAATTTTTTCATGAACGTAACGCTCAAGACAATTTGGGTCGAGGACGAAGTGATTGGGGTTTTACTGGCTAAAGCCTTATGTCGACTGGGATGTATACTTACAAAAGCTAAAGCACCGTTAAAGAATGGTACTTGCGAGGTTTGTGATACAGGAAGTCATTACTACGAACCCAAACATTGCAAAATGAAGCAAGTACGAGAATGTCTCCTCCGGCTAATTCAAAATGGGCCTCCAGTTGTAAGATTACTAGAGGGAATCGTTGTTTTCATTAATTAACTTCCAGATCGTATCTAAGGTTCATCTTCAACTTCTGGATTCGGTGATGTACCTGAAGAATCATGGACTGATTCCAAACGAGTCACTGGTTGCCAGCTTCTTACGTGCTATACATGATCCACTTCAGTTTAATTTACTCGTTAAACTTCTCCGCGGCTCCGAACGGCTTCTCAGCATTCATTATCCAAAACACGAAACCACCAAAAGTGCATCGGAGATGTTTCAAATGATTTTCGTGCATTTGCGGTATTTTCTAAAGTTGTTTAGCTTGAGAATGGCGTTCGACGCTTTAATAGACCTTTTGGATGCGCTGACGTTGGTCTCAAAGTGAGTAAAAAAGAGGCTTTGTTGGCTATGCTTGCGTTATATATGCGTTGCATTTAAATTCGTTAGGACCAAGAACGACCTACTTGCTACAGAAATAGCTAATACCGGGTTGCTTATATTGACACTCAATTGGTCAACTTCTGTCGCAAGCAAGTGTAAACTACTATTTGGAGCCTTAGCAGAAACCAGGGGTTTGAAGACTTGCGAGTATATGTCACAAATACGGGATGATATAGTTGAGGTACAATTAAACAAATTAGAATTAAAAACAATTAAGCCAGCCCTATTTTCGTAATTCAAAAAGTTTTTTATTAGGGCTTCGTCGAAATGTGCCTATTTCAAGTATTTGGATCTCCAGATGCCACTGATCTTAGCCCCAGTGGCAGGGAGGACATTTTAAATTGCAAAAAGTGTGAAGTCTTGCTGCGAGCCGTTGAGCAAGTCATGGAATTTCGCCGTGAGGATTTCGTTAGAATCTACTTTCCTGACTTACTATCCTTTGCGGTGCCGATGGTATTGAAGGACAAGAGAGCTCGACTACTGATTCGAGCACTGTCTCAATTTGCACTGGTCAGTATAAAGGAATTGTTGGAAATCAATTTCTCGTACGTCTTCCCATCTATCGGAATCACCTCATGCCAATCAACTGCCGAAGCCAACGGCGTACTCAAATTTCTGGAAATGTCGGGCCTTTCCCTCGGAGTCCTTACGTCACTCATGGCTCAAGTAAAAATGTTAATTTCCAATTAACTATGTACCGTAAATCGGATTTAATTTTTCAAGGGGTTAATGAACGAAGTACTTTCCTATTTTGCTTCGGAGAAAGACAAGGTGAAGCGAATCCTCAGTTCCTTTCTACTTGTACCATCAGGGAAGCGATTGAGTCTAAATGGTACCACCGCACCGGATAAAGATATTGTAATAATAACATTGAAAGTTTATATTTGTTCTTTACTCAAACGTTTAACTGTTTTCTTAACTTAATTTTCTAGCGTGCCTACATTTCGGAACGCTTGATGGGTTATTTTGTGTATTTGGACTGCAAGATGGACAGCCGCTTTGAGAATGAGAAGATCAAAAGAAAGATTTTTACTTCGTTTGTAGAAGTTATTTCTTATTTGGGACCTTTAGTTTCGGTGATGAAAATGAGGGTTTGTGTTTCAAAATTATCAAATTGTTTCTATGATTTATTTACATTGACGCGTTGCAGATTGCCAAGCTCTTGAATTCGTGCACGCGAAAACCATATTTGCAAGATATTGTTGCCAACGGTTGGAAAATTTACACCAAGACGTAAGAAAGAAATATAATTTTGGAATCTGTTTCGGAAATTTCAGCTAAGCATGCTTTGGCTGTGAACGGAGCTTGTGCTCCTTGTTTAAAATTAAAGTTTGGATTTAATTGAATCCTTTAGGCTTGATGACACAGCTTTGCCGTCAATGATTAATGAAATCCTAGCTTCATTGGTATATATTAAGTCGCTATCAAGCAATGGTTCTGAAGTACTAGAAGAAACGGCTTACTACATCATCTCAGAAAAGAATCGGGTGACGCGTGAGTTTCGATACCAAGTTTACTACATCCAGGAACATATACAGAATGAGAAGACTCTCTCAATGATGGCAAACAGCAAGCGAAGGTAGCACTTTTTTTTAAATAAAAATAAAACAAAAGAATATAACATGTTTAATATTAAATTATACACAGCGGAATGAATTTCCTGGAGTTTCTGATTGAGAGTCTGAAGAGTGGAAACGTGTATATTAGGCAGCAGGCTATTATGGCAGTTCGTCGCGTCGTCAACTTTGAAGATACCTCCATTGACCTTAGGGAATTACTCGAAGATTCACAATTTGTCCACCCAAATGTCTGTAGAGTAAGTGAATCTTAAATATTCAAACTAAATTTTAGTTTCAAAGTGGGTTTCTAGAATTTTTTTTTTGTATTTTATGATTAATTTCAGTTAATTTTGGCCCTGTTGGAGTGCTTACAGTCACAGGATAAGGACCTGGCCAATTTAACGATGAGTGTCATCGGTTGTCTTGGGGCGGTTGACTACTATCGAATGAAAGTGAAGAGTTCCGACAGGCAGAGTCGACGAGACGGAACCTCTATTTTTCCGGCCGCAATTCCATTTGCGCTTGCGTATATCGATATGCTTCGAAAGCAGTACCAAGGCACTGATCTATCCCTTCCGTCGGACATTGACATCTGTGCTTACGCTGTTCAGGAAGTACTTAAAATATATCATGTTGGAGTACATAACAAGGGGGAACATGTAGTATGGAGCGGCTTGCCCCAGGAAACCAAAAGCTTGTTCGCGTCGCTCCTTTGTTCAAAATTCAGCCTCAAAAATATACAGCCGTTGGACGAGTACCCTTGTCCACTCTATGGGTCAACACTTGGAGAATCTCTACAGGATTGGTGTACAAATTTTGTTATTCAAATGTACAAATTTGTTACGTCAACGCCGGCGAAAGAGATCTTTCGGGTGACTTTACCACTGCTCGTCCGAAGTTTGCCAGTGGCTTTGTACTTGTTGCCGTATGTAGCACGTAAGTGTTGAAGTTTATAACCGATTTCAATGTTTTTTTGCAATTTCACATTTAATTTCAAATAAACTTAAATTGCAGTGTTTGCTTCACTTGATGGTAGCGTGGCCGAAAAACGCATCATATACAAGGAACTGAGAAAAATTTGTATGTTGTGGTAAGTAATTTAATTTTACTTGCGACCATAGACGAGTTTGTTTTATTTAATTTAAATTACAATTTACGGCAATTATCTTCTAGGTACATAAGGGAAGAGCAGAGCTCGCTCAATCAGCGTTCTTTGTCTCATACTCCTTATGAGGATGATTCACATTTTGAGGAGCCGTTAACTGGTGACGCTGGAATCGCTGACCGTCTGGCCGTGACAAACGCTGTGTTTTCAGTCGTTGACCTCGTTTCATATGTCTCACGCTATGGAGGGAGCAATTTCGTTGTTCTTAACACTATTGCAACCACAGGAAGTAGAGGAACTGGTAACTCACCTAGTCCCGCGTCTTCTGTGATTGGAACGCCTCTAACGCAATTGGGAATCAAGGGTTGCAAGGCAATTTTGCCGGATCCGGTTTGTCAAAATCGTTGGTTAGGGTCAATAAACTTGTAAACTTTCTTATTCGTTCTACCAGATGTGCATGGCCAGAGCAGCCTTTCAAACGCAATCCTACCAAAGGGCACTGCTGAATCTGGAAGAGTATTTGTTCGTTTTTCCTGAAATGACGCAGAAGTACTTATCATTTTTACAGGTGAGCGCATCATACGTTTTATCACTAAAAAATCCACAATGTTTATCTTGATTTTTGTTTCTTGGAAGCGAATATTCATTGCTCTTGAAGATACGGACGCTGTTATTGGGGTTTCGGCAGTTCGAAGAGGAAAACCAAACATTTACGAGGAAACGCTGGAACTTTTGGCAACAGCCAAGAAAGAGGTATAATTTGAATTCAAAGGTGGACATAAAAGAATTGGGTATTTATTAAATCGTTTATTCCAAAATTCCGAGAAGGACGCAGCTTCAAAATTTCAGCTGATGATGCAGAAAGGGTTCAACGACTTCAGTTCGGAAAATGTTTTGATGCAAGGCTACTTTTCGATTGAGAAACCGGAAATGGCATTGACCGTTATGAATGGTCTGGCCACACGCGGACGGTATTTTATTTTTCTGTTGGATTAATTTAATGTTTTTGAAATTTAACTTTTCTTAATTGACGAATCAATTAGAAAGGACGTAAGGTCATCTCCTTTGGACGACTGTCGAATTGAAGCATGTTGGAAATTACAACGATGGGGAGACTTAGCGACAAACCTCAAAGGAGTCCGCACAGACTTGTCTTCTCGTGGAGCCTTGATGCATGCCGCTATTTTGTCACTTTTTCAACGCAAGCGGTACTCTACGGTACTGGATATACTTGGACAGGCCCGCCAAAAATGTCTCAATTCGCTTAGCACAGTTGACATTAACATCGATTCCTACCATAGTCGATACGCTGAAATTACAAGGTTAGCCACGCACTGGGACACTACTTATCCAATTCTCAATTCCACGTTTTTGAAAATATACCGAGTAATTCAGAAATAACTCTTTGCATACTGAATTTTTTTCCAGATTACACATCTTTTCGGAAGTTGAACAAGCCGTTGAGCTTATGAAATTTGGTGAAAAGCGGATGAGTACAAGAGCAATGCAAAGATATCGGACGAGCGTTGCTAATTTACTAAATAATTGGAAGAATAGGCTGAATTTGGTTCAGAAATCTTTAAGTATAGTTGAGCCGATTGTTAACACAAGGAAGGTAAGTATTAAAACGAATGGCTTACTTAAAGTTTCATTTCGATTTGATTTGCAAATTGGTGAATGTTTGGTGAATATTCATCTAATTTCAATGTTGCTTTTATATTTAGGCATTATTGCACATCATGAAGGAAAACACAAAGAGACTATCTGTAACGCGACTCTTTAGTGGTGCTTTGCGGGACTGTTGCCTAACGGTAGCTAAGCTGGAAATCAGGTGCCAATTCTACAAATTAATTGAAAGCTCAGACATATGTCAAGTTCTTTTGAATGCTGGTGATTTGCTGATTTTTTTTTCATATTTTTAATGAAAGAGCTAAGAACTATGGGAGAGCAAATGCTTGCATTCAAGAGGCACGTCAGTTTCGATCTCCCGAAGTGTACATTCAAGATGCCAAGTTTGTAGCATTGAGAGGTGACATGGACCGTGGAATTCGAATAATGAATGAGTGCATGAAACAGTACTTTTCAAGCGCTAAGATCAGAACTTGGGAATCACTGTCAGTAACCGACCCACTCGAGTCTGACCAAGAGTTATGCGCCAAAGCACTTCTTCTTCTGGCCAAGTTTAATGACGAAAAGTGCAATGTGGACATGGACGTTAACATTAATAACTACCTTCAGGTGACGCAAGTGCACAAGAAGTCGGAGAAAAACTTCTTCCATTTGGCCAACTACTGTGACACAATTTCCAATAATCAGTCGCACAAGGCTAAGCAAAGGTAATAAGTATCTATTCAAAAACAATTTCATTGAAACCACTTTACTAATAGTGTCTGAATATTATTAGTGAAATGCAGGAGTCTGTAGTGAGATTTTATTGCAAATCCTTGGAGTATGGCTCCAAGCACGTCTACCAGAGTCTTCCTCGCCTTCTTTTCGTTTGGTTCAACTTCGCTTCTAATCCGCCACCAAAAACCGAACCAAAGGCCGTTCAGGAGAAGCATATAAAAACTGTCAAGGAAATGTCAGAAAGTATTGCTCAGCTCTACGGCAATGTTCCAGCCTACATATTTCTCACGGTCTTCTCACAGCTTATTTCACGAATTTGTCACCCAAGTGCGATTGTATGGAATAAACTCAAAGGAATGATTGCGGGTATTGTGGTGGCTCACCATCATCAAGCTCTGTGGATGATGATGGCAGTAAGCAAGGTGAGTTTACAATGATGTTTATATTGAGCTACAATCTAAATGTCTTTTTTTCAGTCAACATATAAGATGCGACAATCAAGGTGTGCTGAAATCTTGAAGGCAGTGGAGGAGAAAGACTCGAAACTCAAAACTCCGATAAATGACTACAGCATCTTGGCAGATCATTTAATTGATCTTGCAACAAACCGGCAAGAAGCTAGTGAAGGAAAAGTGGTTAGTCTGAATTTTTTTTTCCACTCAATTCAATTCAACGATTGTTTGTTTTTATGCAGACGACCATCGAAAAGATAGCGCCATCACTTGTGCGACTGTTCAAAAGGCCGAATTTGAGTCCTATTCTTATGCCTTTCCAGCAGTTTCTAAACGTCACAATTTCTCGAGTAGGCAGCCACCACATGAAGCATAAGCCTTTTCAACAGTGAGTTACTATAAAGAGTTATTTAACTTCAATAATAATGAAGTTTTTTTTTTTTTTTTTTTGCTGATCTAAAATTTTTTTTAGGAATGTGCATATTACATTTAGTGTAAAAGGCTGTAGACTTGTCTGTTTCTTCTTTTCTATTTAGGAACCCAGTGTTCATCAAATCAGTGGAAAAGAATGTGGAAATCATGCCCTCTCTTCAGCGTCCAAAGAGAATCACTTTTCGAGGAAGCGATGGGCGAACGTATGGTATTTTGTGTAAGCCGGAAGATGACCTTCGAAAAGATTCCAAAGTTATGGAAATGAACAACATTGTCAACTGGTACTTGGCTAAAGACCCAGAAGCTCGGGAGAGAAATCTACACGTCAGGTAATACAATGGCCACCAATGTGACTATTAAATTAGTTAAATTATTACTAATTAGCGATTATTTAAAATGATGTGGTTAGGACATATGCTGTCGTGGCCCTCAATGAAGACACCGGTCTCTTAGAATGGGTTCCAAATCTTCAAGGCATTCGACCTCTGCTTCTGAGACTCTATAAGGAAAAGAAGCTTCACGTGTCCCATGTTGAAGTGAAGGAAATTTATCCGATGGGTAAGTTTTTCTCTCGTCCCGAAGTTGAAAAATGCAAAGTAGTGGTTGATGTGTGTTACCGTCTATTTTTCTTGAACGTTCCAGACAAGGGAGCAGCAATGAACGCTAAATTGACTGGGTATCATAAATTGGTGAAAAGACACCCTCCGCTATTGCGTGAGTGGTTTTTAACATACTTCTCTGATCCACAAGAGTGGTATACGGCACGGTCTACTTTTACTCGAACTTGTGCTGTAATGTCAATGGTTGGGTACCTCATTGGTCTCGGGGATCGGCATGGCGAAAATATACTACTGGACTCTATTTCCGGCGATGTAGTGCACGTTGACTTTAACTGTCTATTTAATAAGGTAAGATTTTGTCTGCGTTTACTAGTTTTTCGGAATTTTACGTTGACATTTCTATTAAATAGGGGGAGACGTTTGAAGTGGCTGAAGTGGTCCCTTTTCGCCTGACACATAACATGATTAATGCAATGGGTCCTCTGGGGTGTGAGGGTCCTTTTCGTCGATCCTGTGAAATCACAATAGCGATTTTACGACAGAATTCAGCAGTCTTCATGTCCGTCTTAAGGCCCTTTGTCTTCGATCCCCTGGTGGAGTGGTCCAAGACTCGTGGTGTGGCCAACCAGGCTTCCACGAGTTCAACTGGAGAAGTAAGCAATAGCATGGCAATGGAGAACATCAAAGCAATTCAACTCCGTCTTGAAGGTGTGGCTCGAAACATGACGAAAGAACTAAACGTTCCGTTGTCGGTGGAGGCGCAAGTCAGCTACCTTATCAAGGAAGCGACAGCGCCTACGAATCTCTGCCAAATGTACGTTGGTTGGGGTGCTTATTATTAAACGATTCAAAAATTCTAAACTTATAAGACACTTCTACATAAGTATAGTATACTTCTAGACTGAAATCGTAGCGTAGCATTTAAAAGAACAATTTTTTATATTTTTGTCGTATTTTAGTACATTTTAAGAAATTAAAAAAAAGCTGGACTTATTTGTACCTATTTATTATATCTTTATCAACTCGAATTTATTCTTCCTCCGGTAGCCAGAAAGCCTGAAACATACTTCCAATAAGCTTTCTATTTGCTTGCATTTGTGTAGAAGTACAGAAACTTACCATATTTGTACATGAGGAGGCTAACATCATATATTTGGGGTTGAACTTTACGCATTGAACAGGGCCTGGATGGTCAGCACTAAGGACGCAGACCTAAACAAGATGATTATTTTAAATTAGAAGCAGCATCTAAAACGTTTTAAAAATTATCATCCTGACAAGAACTTACTTTATAACCGTTCTCTACACTCCAAACGTGAACGCAACCATCTTCCGAACCCGAAAAGACATATTGAGAGTCTGGGCTGTAGGAAGCTTCTAGTTGCACATCTTTCTTCCCGCTTGAATGACCCTGTAGGATCAGAAGTACCACTGATTTTTGTTGAAACTATTTGCTTATTGTTGCTAAGTGAATAGTGATAAGTGTTAAGTGATGGGTTTTAAGAAGTACCGCAGTACATAACGTATTATAAATACTGTTTAAAAAAATATTTGTACAATTCATACGCTAATTGTGAAGGTTTGAAGTGGATTTCCGTGAAATGCGTCCAGTATACGAATACATGCTCCATAACTACAAACCATAAGCGTTCTTCCATCGGGACTGAACTTGAGATGAGTCCACTCTCCGTCCCCCTTTTCGTTTGAGAACCGGAAGTTCATAAAAGGTCCCTACAATCCCTTAAACTGAGAACCTAGACCAAGTGCAATAAAAAGTTGAAAGTTTTACCTTATCAAAAGATCTGAGGTCGTATAATTTGATACAGTCGTTATTGGTTCCGACGGAGAAAATGAGGCCTTCTGGATCAAAAGCAGCGATCGGACGACCGTTCAAGTGCATTAAACCTTGACAATTTGGTGACCTGAGATCCCATAATCTGAGGGATTTATCCAATGAGCCAGATATAAAACTGTCGTCTGTAGGTGACATGCACATTGTCGTAACCCTAAGCAGCATAAAGCCAAATGCTTAACTTATGAATGGCAATTCGACGGTTTTGATAGGCATGAATATTCCTTCAACTTACTTTTTTGTGTGCCCAGGAAAATATCGCAAATACTTGTTATCGTGAAGTGATAAATAGCGAATAGTGTCTACAAGAAACATGTACCCAGTATTAGTAAAATCCCAACGCCGAAATTAAAAAAAATCACTTGGAATAGCTTGGATAACCAATCCTAAGAGCTATGTACTTTAGTAAAGAAATAACATATGCTTACCGTCAACCTTTGTCGAGCTATGTATCGCCGCATTTTTAGCATGAGTGAAGTGGATTAAGTCAACTCCATATTTCTTGCTGTTCAGCGTACGTTTTACCCTGCGCAAAAAGTTTCATAAATGATACTTCTACCTACAAAGAAGAGGACGGGTAGCTAAATACACTGCTTCACTGGCAATTCCAGATAGCTACTCTGTACATGTTGCTCAACTCGCAGTTTCTAAATTTGTAGTAAAAATGTTTAATTTACAGATGCTTATGCATAGAACTTACGTCCCCTTCTCGCAGTCATAAATTACAATCTGATCATCTTCAGCCGACGATATTAACATTTCTCCATTTGAGGAAAAGTCCATATGATTGACACGATCTGTATTTTCACGGTAGAGCTTGGCAACCTTAAAGCTTCTGACGACGCTTTCGACGAGTCGTATCCCTTTGCTCTCTTTTCCTGAATCTGCTCCATCAGGGCCATGAAAACCGCTGTATTGACTCAGCATCCTCAACACAACGAAATTGCCCCGAACCTGCAGAGTACTCTCAAAGGTGAACGATACGCGGAATATGATTAACACTACATGCCTCATTTATAGAGTAAAGTTATTTAAATTTTTTTACTCATATACATGATACATGAAGCCTTTCATTTGGGGTTTGATTTGAGCGCAAAACACTTACCAATTACGTTTAGTTTGATAATCTAAGAACCACGTTTGAAGGTTGACACTTTAGGTTTGGAACGTAAACTAATTAACTGAAATCTATTTACGTAATTAATTTCGTTCGATTAATTAGATATGAACTAAATTTGTGGTTTAATTTATTTACAGCTGATTCAAGCCTTTATTTTAGTACGCTAGACCTGACCTAGAAATAAAGAAAGCTACTTCAACCACCAAGATTCAAAAAGGAATCATTTCCCGCGAAATATTAATGAGCGAGCATTATTTATATTTTATTTTTAAAGTCGTCAAAGGCAAATGAAAGATAGATAACGTTAAGTTTTCTCTTCGTTTGATTACAGATACAAATATAGCTAACTTAGAATATATATATTTTTATATAGACATTTTTTACTAATCATAAATTAAGTGGAGTATTTCTTTAACTTTAAGTGAGATTTCTTGGAGGATAAGCCATCGAGACGAGAGGGAATTCGGGCCTCGCATGTTGAAACGAGATTCGTGTCTGCAGGAGATGTAGCTTCTAGAATTGTTACAGAAAACTGTAATAAATGACTACGTAAACTAATTTAGTCAGTGTAAATAATATTGAAATTCACCTGCTTTCATTTGACAACTGAAAGTGCCGTTAGCCGTATATTGGACTAATTGTATCACACGTTCGTCCAATGTCCTTTCCGTACTACAACTTTGACTGCTAATTTTCCGAGTCGATAATAACGACTTCTTACCAGCCGGATTCTTGCAACCTTTGCACTTGCAACCAATACAAATTCGTTGTCCCACGTAACACGGACATCTCCTTCCACAGCATTTCGCAGTTCCAGGAGACGTATTAGTTCCATGCCCACACCAACATCCTTTCTTCGATGATACAGAGACAGACGGTGCAATGTTTGGCGTCTGTGCAGGTTTATTAGGAAGCTGAACCTACAAAATCAAGATTTAAATTACATTTTAAAAAAACAGACTTGCGTTAAGAAAGACTGCTTCATTTTTCAAAACATATGTCTTATACAAATTGCGAGTTATATATGTAGAGTTCAGTTTCATTGATTGATTTACTACCTTCAACGACCGCTTAATTTTATGCGACTCCGGTCCCGATAGAGTGCAATGCCCAGAAGTCTCAGATATTCGCGCCATCATGTCCACATTCTTTATTGAAACATTTTGGAAAGGATCGTCAGATTTAACAATCATTGATGCAGCTCCACTTGCTCCTGGTTCGCTTGAACCATTTTGAACATTTGCATTAAAATGCTGTATCGAAGTATCTGTGTCCTATTTAAGAAAACATTTTTAAAGTCCTTTAATATTTTTTGTGATTACTGTGACTTTGGTACTAGAGGATAAAAATTAAAATAACATACAAAGGTTGAGTTGGTGTGCTTTAAATCCTCAACCGGTATGCTTTCATCTTCAGTTTTACTGTTTGAGCCAACGCCAACACACGAACTGACATCTTCCCTCACCGGATTATACAATTCAGTAGCTATCGTCCTCAGTGCCGCTTCCGTGAGGAGCTTTATGAGTAACAGAGCGTCAAAGCTTGGGTCAATTTTTGACTTTTCCTGAATAATCGTTTGAAACTCTTTCATTTGAATGAACAGGGCGCAGAATTCCTCGTAAGACTCCAAAACAAGGTGCAACAATTGTAATTGATCTGCATCAAGGCCTGACGAAAAATCGGTATGCTCTTTCAACTTTACGTCATCGCACACTAGAAGGATTTGTTTTTAGATTAAGTGATATTCATTCAAATGGACACATATTTCCTGTGTAAATTAATGCAAGGCCTTTAGCACCGCAATGTTTTTTTTGTTCCGTTTCCCCAACTTACCTTTGCAAAGAAGATTCAATGAAGACTGAGGCGGGGGCGTAACTTTAACTACAAAATCCTTCTGCACTATATTTTGGCATTCTTGACAAACCAAATGGTTTCGCAAGAGAATCAGCTCATTAGTCAACTCTGCAAGATCAATCTGCACCGAGCCAGTTCCCGACGAAATCAAGGTCAGTTGAGACCAAACGGCAGAGTAGCGCTTTGTTATACTGTTAATCTCAACTTGAGAAATTGCTCCTATCACTGCGTTGTCCATTGCACTGCCACTAATTTATATTTGAGACTGGCACTTTAATCGATAAACCTTTGATACCGGGTGACTTCCGTTCCTAAAAAAAATCATTCTACATAAATAACCACAACAATTTCCGATTTCCATGAAGTAAGTAAAGCTTACTCTTTATACTGTATCACATGCAGATCTCACTTTGCTGGTGTTTGTTTAATCTCATACAACTCCAAACGTTTTGTTGACTACAGTATCAACGCCGCAACACTTTATCAGACGTAGTTACTGTAAACAGTAGGCAATCTTTTACACTACACCAATTAAATCAAAACTTCAAATTTGTTCTTAATCGATTAATTAGTGCATGAAAAGGAGGAACAGCTGACTGATTAGATGATTGATTTTGTATTATTTTTTTAAACAAAAACTTTTTGTAGTTAAATTTTTAATTGGTTGTGATTTCGCGGGGTTTTTATCGGAAGAACTAAAGTTTGCGCGGGTATGCCTACTTTGGGGGAAAATGCGAAGCTTTTCACCAGATAATCCTAAAGTCAAATTTCACTTTTCTTTTTCTCATAAATTGAAATGTCAAAATATTGGATTTTTTAAATTTTAAAACAGAAAACAAACCTTTGTTCAAACAGCGACACAACATCACACCAAGAACACTTCTATTTTAATTCGAATTAGACAAGTGAGCGTAAAAGGTTTGTGCAATCATATCGTCGTAACATTGTACTAACTGATTATTAAGTACCGCTGAGCGGAAACGCTGGGAGTGTAAGTAATGATAAATTGGTAAAGAAAAGGAAATTGATAATTATAAGTATTGTAAGTTTGCTATGAAGGGAAATACAGGCCATGCAATTGTAATGTGCTAGACGCTAACGTTTCTTTGTGTTACTACAATTAGATGCGAGGACAAGGGCTGTCTCAATTGACATTCATGGCTGATGGATTGAGAAGGGCAAGTAGGTGGACTTCCAAGCCGAAAAGACGAAATCTGAATAAGTCTGCTTCAAGGCATCCTAGAAAGAAATCGCATAAGGCATACCCTCAGCCGGAATGGAACGTAAGCCTCAGTCCGAGCTTACAATGCGTTATTTGTATTGTGTTATATGTTTTCCTGTTAAAGAAATTTATATAACCAGCATCAAGAAAGCGAGGTCATTTTATGAACAGCGTTGTCGTATTTAAAAACTGCTTAGGCAATTATCGGTCAACTCTTTTTGCTTCTGTTCAACCAGAGCTGCATCAATAATCATGACTACGGACTAACTCAGGAGGAATTGGCACGTCGACGTGAGCAGAGAGTTTCTAAGAATTTGACCACTGCACAAGTTCAACTTTACGACAAAATGAAGTGTGGTTCGATTAAAATTCAAGGAAGAGCTAAGCCCCAAAATGGAATAGCTGACGTTCCAGCTCCGAGTCAGAAAACGGGGGAGAATTCTTCCGACCTACAAAGAGTAAGTTCGAAAAAGTATATAAATTTATATCATTAGATATTTTCTTTGATTCGTAGGACTTGCTTTGGCTTTTGGATCGTGCAGAAGAGGTAATTGAAGAATCTCAGCAACTTTTGATGGAGTCTCTCAGAATTTCACCAGCAACGACTAAAATTACCACGGTATAAGACCACGGACAATACTGCGGGGTATGAGGCTAGGCTCAAGATGTAGGTCGAACATAACTCATCCTCATGGGACCGGGATCGAGAATCGTGTAGATCGGAACAACTTGTTGCGAACAAGGCAAGAGCTCGAAGGCGGTGTAAATTTGTAATGAAATAGGTCAAAAAACTTAAGACTTTTAGCTTTTGAAAGTGCCGTTACTTCAATTGAATCAAATTACTGTAGTTTTGGTGAGTTATTTGTTGTCGTCTTGGCTGCTGCTGGACCTCCAATGGAAGTCCCAGAGCGGTCATTTCTCCTATCTCTTATATTTCATTTTTGTTCTTTTTGTAATTTGCTATAAATTGGTCCCATATGGAACTAGGGACACAATGTGGCAATATGCGTCTTATTGTATGGTGTAACCTATTTATTTTGCTTTGAATCACATCTCGTATTTTTTATAACATTGTAGGAAATATTACAACCGATTTGCTGCTGTCAATATATCGTCTAAATACTGTAATTCAGATTTTGCTTTTCTCAACTAGAATTATTATGGCGATTTTGACGTACTCCTCTCAGGCGTCTCGTACCTTAGTTATAAGTGTTATTTTATTTTACTAGACTTGACTTGATATCTCAAAATAGCCGAGAGCGTTGTCACCAGCTATTTAATTTGGAAGTAAATTAATAGAAACCCAGAAAGCCCAATTGTAAATTGACAATGCCATTTCCCAATGTAAAGTTTCCTCTTTTGTTTCGTTTTGTGGCGAGGAAGCCATTCCTTATTTTCCAAAAGTTATGGCACGCGCCACTAGATTTCTCATTATTAGGCTTTGTAAATTCGTAAATTGAATTGAAGGACTGCAACTTGTTTTCAGAAGAGCAGTAGGTTACAACGGTGCAGAAGGAAACATCGCTTTCACTTCTTTGTTAACATGGCTCTTTCAATGGGCAAAGTATTCCCTCGAGCAACCCTCTCCACTTTAATGCATAAGATATTGGTAAAGGGGCTTTGTTTTTCTCTTCCGATAATTTTGGGTCCTTTGTAAACTTGTTTTTGTCTATTACGTCAAAGTCAAAGTTTCAACTTGAGCAGAAAGTGTTGTGTAATAAATAAAATGGAATTTCATTCAAGGAGCGACTAATAAGGAAGGGTTACTTTCTTCGAGAAGTGCTGTTCAGCAGCAATAACAAGTTGCATAAACAACCTTCGCCCGCGCGCTTCCCTCCTTTCACTACTTTCACCATCGTCTTCAACTTCATCAAGTGCGTGAATCTTAGGCGTTTAGGTTGGGGAAAGTGTTCTAGTAACGAAATTAGGTTCTCTTGTTGACGGGCAAAATTTAATATTCATCTGGGAGTCATTTTCATAGAAAGCACTGTAAACAGCATCCCACATTTTTACACTCTCTCTATTTTTACTTTCTCTCCATTTCCACGGAAGCGTCACTTCCTGTCACTTTTCCCATTCTAATGGCTTTGTGGTTCCTTCCACAAAGTTTTCCGTTGACAGATAAATTCAGAACTGGTGTGGCAGGACATAGAGTTAGATGGTTGTATTTTGCTAAAAAAAAAGACATGCTGACCTTTTTTATTTTGAAAAAAAAAAATCAATTTATAAGAATTTGTTGTTATTATCTCCGCCGTTACTCATGTATGTTTTAGAGGAGCTTTCTCTGCTTTCCCTTGTTTTTACTTTGATTTTCATCTTATTCGGGAGTTGCAACTGGATCTTTGTTTTGACCTTCTTCCAAGAAGTCAGCGTCTAATGAATCCTATGTCGATAGTCTGTGAGTTAATTAAAATCCTAGTAATTACAAACATGGATTAGGCTATTGATCTGTCCCTGAAACTGGGCCTTCGTCTCAAGGTCCGGAAGCTTAGGAAACAGCCCTATTAAGGGCTCCCTCAACAACAAGCCTCTTTCTTGTCTTAATTCGCCATTTGTACTGCTCCAGCCTCTTAAAAGACCTTTTATCGAAAATCTACGGGTGAAAATAACCTGCCTTTTAATAAATAATTAGATTAATTAGTAATCTCCGTCTTTAAAATCTGAGCCTTGTTTTGATACTTTTGGAAATCGACCCTATTTTATGCGCCAGTTTCCATACTTCGTAATATTCCTTTACTTGAAACGACGCATTTTGGATTAGAAGTAGAAGGTTATAGACCTAAGAGCAAGTGTTCATAAAATAAGGTTTTGTGGAAATCATGTAGTGAACTTTTGTTCTAAATCACGCTTTCGCAACTTTGACCAAATAAAGTTTATTGAATGGGCTGAGTATTCGAAAGTAAATTACTAATTAGAGCAGGAAAGCTGATTCTTGGTAAGCTGGGGGCGGGGTAAAGGGCGTCACCTCAAGCCCTGATGATTCACACGGTGACTGTGGGAGTTGATGAAATTCAAACACAATTGTGTGACCGTGTCCCGAGTTTGGAATACCGTGTCGATGATACGATACTGTCTGACCCTTCAAACACAAATTGATATTTAGAAATGGCTCAATTAATCTTGGATAACAATTAATTAAAAATAAAGTATTGAAATTCATATATAGAAATCTTTTTCTTCCGTAAAACTTGAATGTGCTGGCCATAAAAATTGCCGTTTCCAACTTCCAAGTTTGTACAAATTACATTAAATAACATTCCGCTTTTGATGTTGATATCCCTTATCGGACCCAAATTGCAAATTTATGATACTTAAAGCCACTTTGGGCGGAAGATTGAGAAATTTAAAGTATTTTGTTTTACTTGAGAGTTACCAGTGGACTTGGGCGTGCCGTAAGAAATTGAGGCGGTGTCACTGGCCGTGGTCTGACGTGACATGGACCTCGGATTTCCGGCCTGACAGCTACAGTGAACTGCGCGCGGTGACGAAGGGTTGACCATGTAGCGATGGTCCATTGGTCCTTGATTCAAGACTCCGCGATGACTTCGTCGCTGCGATGTCAAGCTTCGCGTTTGAATATCCGGGGAGTAGCCTCTTTCAGTCGAGCAAATACTTAGGGAATGAAAAATTCCAAGAAACCCCTACAAATACAAGGGCTCACTCGATTATTCTTAAAAAAAATCTTTTTACTGGCGAAGCCCGGAAATTTAATCAAAACAGAAACAGCGATGTAGCAGGAATCACTTTGTGCTAATACGAAGTTATGTGGGCATATTTCCTACTGAAATCACTTTATTAAAATTTCTGAAATCTCAAGTTGAGGAGAAAGCCGAGTTATACACTTGACGAAATGCAACCGGAAGTGCACATTCCGTGATAAACAATTTCATGAAATCGTCTAAAGTAATGCAGAGCGCACGGTTGTCTCCATAAAAATTATTCAAAAACTTTTCTTTTATTTAAAAAAAGAACGTCTTTAGAATAGAAGATTCCGTAATTATTGTTTCTAACATGCTCTTAGATTCGTTTTTTACAGTAATATCTTCAAAAATGTCGAGCATTTTCCTTAACTTTTTTCAAAAAAGGAATCTCAGAAATCTCAGAAACCCCAAAAATTGTTTGGCCCGCCCCCACCTCCATTTTACAAATAGCTAAAGGCGATGAAGATCTACTCCATTGGATATGAGCATATTTTTGGATAATGCAAGGGAGAAGTTGTGAAAGTGGATGTATTTCCTTACGGTTCTGAATCGCTTGCTCATGGAGAAGTAGACGAATGGATTGATGCATGAATTGGTGAAGCAGCAGAGGTTGATGCAGAGCATTGTGAAGAAGAATTGTCGATTATGCATGAAGTTTTCAGCCTGAAGCTGCGAGATGACAGAAACCAGGAAATAGGGACTCCAGCACACTAAAAAGGCAGCCACAACCACAAGAACCATCTTGGCTACCTGTCACAGTCAAACAAACGTTAGGCACAATGACACCCAAAAATAAATCACTTCAAAGCATAGGAAATTAAGCTAATTTAATTTATCGTTGATTGAACTTTTCGTAATTCAAGAGCAATTGACCTTTCGTCGCCCATCTTCAAGACTCATGGCTCGTGGATCCCTTCTCGGCTGAATGGGTATCTTCTTCATTAAGACCTACAAATTAGAGGGAAAATTTTATATATAGCCTAACAGGCCCGCACGAGGATGGGAAGGTCAATCAAGTTTCTAGATAACTACAATTGAAATTATTTCAATTTCGTTAATTTTCCCGTTAAGTTTTCCGGTCAAAAGACCTTCGAAATTGAAAGCTTAATTAAAAAAACTCCGAAGCACGTCTATGTAAGGGCGACTTAATAGCTGACACATAATTAAAATTAGGAATATGATAATGCGTATAGAATCTCAATGGAGCTAAATAATGCAGATTTTTATTGTAAAATTTTGGTTCTAATGATTTCGGGAAGTGTATTTGAGAGATGAAGAATTTCAGACTCAAGTTATAGAAATTGGATTTGCACGAAAAGAATTTGCAAGGATAATATAAACTAATTTGAAAAGAAAAAGGGTTAATAATCCATTGGAAGCTGGAGAAGTATGGCACGAGCTTTCAGGGCAAAAGTTCACACAAGCGTAACTAGCATTCACGAGTAAAATTGAATCAGCCATGGAGTTTATGGAAATAGAAAGTAGTATGTTAATTTGCAATGATGAGATACAGGGTCACTATTAAAATACAATTTCTAGAAATGAACGTTTATTTTAGAGAAACCACTTTCGTACAACTGACTTCATAACGCAATGAACCACAAAGCTTTGAGAAACCCAAAATTTATGAATTTAAAAAAAATTTCTGAGGGAAATGTTAGTTTTTCGTTTTGAACTTTTCGCCCAGATAGGTAAGAGCTCTGCATCACCGAAAGCGGTGGTTGCTAACCGCGATAGGTTCATGCCTGCTGCTGAAAATTATTTTTCCTATTTGTCAATTTTCCCAAATGATGCGCTTTTCCAGCTGAAGTGAAAGATTTCTGTAGCCTTATTCAGTCTAATTCACTAAAAATTGCAAGGGAATTTGATTGATATGTTTGACGCAAAGGAGGATTGACACTTAATTTGCTCTTACTGACCCGTGTAATGGAGAAGCAGGTCGTTCCAATGAAGAGCAGCGGAATCAGGTACATGAAGCAGAATAGAAAGAGAAAGTACCACAGCCGAAACTGATCTGTAAACCTAGAAAAACACGTGTAACGTGAAACATGATGACAAAATAAACATTGGAACCCAATAGAGAAACCTCTCTGACGCTGGATGGGATTCAAATATTTCGAGATCACTTTCATCCAACAAGCTTTCACCGCTCCTGTCTCACCTTAAGGGCAAAGGGACGGAAATGACACGACACATGTCCAACGAGGAGACATTTGTTTTAATATAAGACAAATAAACGGAAATTGACACGCTCTTGCCAAAGTAAATAGAAAATACTAGGTACTCCTCCTATGACTCTGTCGTCACCGGCCTTGAACCCGATACTTGAATCCCGATTTTGAAAAGAGCCAATTAAAAAACGGGACTTTCAATCTGCACCAATCGGAAACTTCTCAAGGATTAAAAGGAGAAAGCTGCAGAGAAAGTCCAACAAAAGCCTAAAGCCCTGACTTTGAAAAGGAAAATCATCTTAATTGTTTAGTTTTGGATTTTAGATTTGATCAACAAAACTTTATTAAATCAATTGAAAGAGAAGGGATCATCATCACCGTTGAGGCTACCTTGTTTGACTCCGTTTGCTAATTACGTATAAACAAAGAGCCTTGGTTTCTGTCTTTGGTGGATTATTTTGACGGAAATTGGAGGGATGACTTTGGTGAAAGTTTTGTGTAATTAATTTTCTCCCTTTGATTAGTACCTCTTCCGCTAAGGGAATCAGCTTCAAACTTTCCGTCTTACTCAATCCTACGCTCCTAACTTTTACCTAACCCAAATACGAAGAAGCACTTACATATCTGAGCATGTTAGACGTGTGAACTCTCCGTACTCAGAGTAGAGGTAGTGCTTTGCTGCGATCGCCGGGTAGAGATTTGGCGATGCCACAATGATGGGTATTATCCAGACTAAGAGCAGGATTTTACGTATTCTGTATGAGGTCATATGAATTCTGGAATGCATAGGGAACACAACTGCATAGTACCTAAATGTGAAAGAAGAAGTCAAGGTCAAAGGTTAATGTAACGTAAGACGTGGTATTATAAAAAAAATAGTTTCAAAGCAGGTATTTATAGAGTACTCTTAGCGTTTACAAATGAGTTCTCACGTTTAGATTAAATTCAAATTATTCCTAGCTTTATTTTTCTTCTAATTAAGACAAAAGTGAAAGCATCAAATTCGAAATTAAAGTCAACGCTGGAATTCCGACTTTGTTTTCGACTTGTTTTGGATTCTTGTTTCTAATTTATTGTTGGATAAGTTGATTTTCTTGATGAAGATGCGACGGAAGTCTTTGGCACGCTTGATTGATGCGTAATTGTAAAAGTGTTTTGTTTGAAAGAGTTCTCAAATAAATTACTTCCGGTGCAATTAGGATTACGATTTTCCAATTTGGCACACCTAGAGATTGAATGAAAGTATTCCTCAACTTACCGTTCGATACAAATTGCAACGAGTGTAAAAACGCTGACAAAGACAATCACTGACTCCAGGAATCTGATGACCGTGCACCAGAGGTCCGTCATCACGTTAATGTCTACGGGGGCCGTCAGTTCGAATAACTGAAAATAAAAGTTCAGTGCACTATCCTTAATTAATTGGTTAGCATCAAGCGATGTAGCGTTATGCGATTTCACGCTACATTTTCAAGGTAAACGCTGCTCTCGCTAAAATTGGAAGGGATCCAATCTGCAAGATTTGAAATGGATTCGTTCAGGATAAAAGCTTACTAGACGCCGCCCAGCAAGAAGCTTGGCGCGTGGTTAATGACTCTGTAGAGCTAATTCTATTATGGTAAATCGAAGAAAGCGTGGCATTTTGGCATATCTTATATTTTCCTGACAAAGTCAATCAGCCTCCTTTCATTGTAAGAGTTAATAATCAACGACACTCTCCATTTTCAAATTCAATTTCAAATGCACCGCAGCCAGGAGGTTGGAAGTTTCGGAGAAAGTACTTTCTCTTTTCTCATTATACAACTTTAATGCGGAGGCGACGAAATGGATAATTTTTAGATTTTGGGATATTTTTTTCTCTTTCCAAATACATGCTTAGTGAAAGTTTTAGTAAGAGAGAAAGTTCTCCGTTTAATTTTAGGTAGTGTAAATAGAATTTTCTTGAGACGTTGCAAATGCCCTGAATAGAAGATTTTGAAGCTCGTGTAATGCAAAGTGGAAAGTAATAAGTGAAACGTCAAGGGAATAATCGGATTTAGAGGAATTAAGTGCTTCCTTTGATGGTTGCACCTTCGCGAATTGTCCTTTGACAATGTACTATGTAATGTTGCCACTTGCCATTTGTCCATTACCAAATGAGTTATATCAGAATTTTCTATGAAGAGAAAGGGTTTTAGGAATCTGTAGGGAAAAAAATTTAAAAAAGAATTTTGTTTTGAGTAAAGTCAAAATAATCTCCATTAGTTTCGTTGAGGCAGGGTTCAATCCCGAAGAAAGTTCATGAAAACTAACTTGGAGGAGAAAGTCTACTTTCATTTCACCTGTAACGGAAATCACAAAGTTTATGAAGCATCCCCTGCGGGTAGTTTGATAACTTGTCTTTTTGTCATCCGTTGTTCAACTAGTAGTTCTAAACTTGAAATATATTAGGATTTAGATGGATTTAGAAAATTGAGATCCTCGAGGTATGTTCCTAATTTGACGTTAGTGCTTTCACTGCTTTCCAGAAAGTAAAACTTTCCAAGGTAAGGTTTACTTTTTAGGTCCTCACTGAATGACAAATAATAATGATTAGCGTAACAAATCTTGGCTTCCATTGAAAATCAAATGAATTCAAAATGGTAGTATAACTTTTACGTAAACCAACAACGACAAACACTTGAAATTCTGCTTGAAGTATGTGTACCAAACACAACTGAATGAGTTTCACAACTTTGAAGTACGAAAACAAGCTTAATTTCTTTTAATGTTCAAGGGCTATCCTAGCAAACACTGATTGCGTGGAGAAAGTTTGTAATTTTATTTTTACTAGAAACTCTTGTCAACTGACTTTAGGACAATTAATGAATTACAGATCTTTCTATAAAGTGGTTGAACAGTGAAAAACTCATTCTGACCTTCGTTGGTAGTACGAATCCTCCAACAAGGAAGTCGCAGAACGCCAAATTGACAATGCCGTAATTGACTGCCGAGTGCATGGACTTGTTCCGGTAGACAGTGACACATACGAGGATATTTCCGACAACACCAATCAACAGTTCAAAGAGAAAGAGGCATACAAAGAGACCACGAACAATTCCAATCTGAAAATCATTTTAGAACAAAAAAAACTGGTAAACATTTTTTTGTATTGCCCCAGACCGAAAACGACGCAATATTTTGCTCCAAAGCTTCAAACCGTATACCGTATCTATTTCTTGCTCAAATTTCGTCTTTGAATAACTTACATTCAAAAAAACGAAAACTGCAGAAAAGTAGAAAATGCTTTCACCTTTGGCAAATGCGATGCATAAAAATCATTTCTCATCTCCTCACTTACCTGATTTTTCACTTTGAAGATCTCAGTTCGAACCCTCGGATCAAAATAAAATGCAAGTTTTGTGGCAAATGAAAAAGATTTTCTGCTCTTTGATTTCCCTTTCACGCTGCTGAAACCGCTAAGAACGGTTTTAAAATCTAAAGTGGAAATCCGTTTCATGTCATATGCATTGTAATGATTTCTTTGAAGAGGTGCCTCGAATGCGGGATGAGATGCAACTTCTACCTTTCATCATGCTTTCTCCATGACTATTTTCTATTTCAACTCGGTAAAAAAAGGCTTATAGAACTTTAACGTTCATAATCGGTTTTTGATTCAGCTTGCAGTTATAATTGGGTTAGATTTTCAGTTTTTACAGGCCTCAATACTTTCCTGAGCTTCTTAGTACTTCCTACTTTTTAAAATTAGTTTTTTGAAAAGTATAAACTCATAATCGAGGAGAGTGGAAGTACTGCTCTAATTTCATTACTTTCTGAAAAGGACTTGAAAAAGTTTGTTTTCGTCTAGAAATCGTCTTTCCTTCCCACGCACTGATTTTGAAGCAGGGAGGGTAACCTTTACCCAGTTTTTGAAAATTCCAACAAAGATGCTGATCTTTTGATCGATCTCCCTCCAGAGCTTTCACTTTCTAAAGGAGAGAAAGCAGTGCTTCCAAAGTTTGGTAGCGTCTACTTGACCAGTTAGGCTCAACTTATTTTACTTTTCGTAAAGAAAGCACCACCACACAAAGGAATAAAGAACATGTCAGGCTCAATCTCCCGACTGTTGTGATACAGGGAAAGAATAAAGTTATTCTTCGATCTGCTTTCCCTGTCATTAGAATCTAATTTCAAAAACTTCCTTTCCAGCTCCACTTCAAAAAGACCTTGTCACATTTTCCATATAAAATGGAAAAACTTTTCCTCGCCTTCTTTCTTCCCACTACTTCCCTTGGCGTTTATTTCATAGCTCAAATAATGCCCATTTTTTAATTTTTGAAGGCTACTGCTTTCCCTGAAGCCTCACTGATCAGTCGCAACCTTTCACTGCACTTTGATTTTCATATTGCTTTGTGCTATATTCGGATCAGCAACAAGTTTACCATCAAATGTCTGGTTGGGTAAACATGGGCTTTAAAAATAGTACCACAATTTATGCATAAAAGTGGTCGCGTTACTTACTGGTGAAAAACACTTTCTGAAAGGATTTTCAACCTTGAACCATGAAAATTGTGCTGAAATTAAAGCAAACTTCATAACAAGAACGCATGATTGTCTATGGCAGTGAAGCAGATTGCCATTTTCTACTTCATTACACCATAAATATTCATCATCTAATTACTCCACTTGACTCTTGCTTAAGGTGGGAGACACGAGATTTGCTGACAGAGGCGTTAATAAATTAATGTAAATTTCCAGCCGGCGAGATCAAAGTGTGGTACGAGAGAAATAATGCTTAACAAAGAGACGTACTTGACTGAAGTCGGGGTAGTACTCGCGCTGCAAATATCGAGCGTCCAGCGTCAAATTTTCCAATTTGATGAGCGTCAGATTGTGAATGAGAGTCAGTAGGTTGGCAACGTCCCCTTCTTCCTTGGCGAGGCGAAAGGGAAAGTCCGTAGGCAGTTTGGTTGCCGCTGAATTTGAAGCATTGTTGACATCAAGAGGGGAAAGCATCTCTGAGTGTGGGTTTCTGGTCGGATGCCTTTTTAGAATGAAAGAAGGAGTCAAAAGTAATTGGACGCTTTGTCATTACAGGGACTGTGAAACTAGGACCAAAGAAATATTTTCTTAGAATTCTCCACCTTTCTTCTAAGAAATGAATTAGGGACAATGAGGAGAAAAGCGGAGTCCTTACTATCTACTTTCCCCGAAAATGCCCCCAGGCTTAAAATATATTGCCTTTCTCCTCCTCTCCACAGCAGCCACAATCAGCCCAATATTCAATACCAATTTTCCAATTTTACTTTCTCTTTCCCCTCGTGCCTTTCTAATGGAAGGTAATGTGAAAACCAGGTAAATTGAAAATAGTTTATTGCCGCCCATTGTCTTCTAATTGAAATCTCTTCATTTTTGATCTTCTGGGAAGCCAAGATGAGAAGGGAAATGATTGGCCTCTGTTCAAAGTGAGTAGATTCACTCAAGGAATGGAAAGTGAAGCTAGTGAAAGTCGGTGAAAGTACAAAGGAGACAAAGATGGAATATAGGATTTGTGTTTTCGACTAAAAAACTATAGAATGAATAAATTAAATGAAAAATAGAAGCTCAAAGGTTAAAAATCTGTTCAAATCATCTATCTCATCAATAAAATTTGATGAAATTCCAACCATTTTGTGATTGGCTGACACAATTTCACACTCATTAATGCTATCAGTTGATCTCTTTGCCCTTTAATCAGATTTTGTTGAAAAATGCACTTTAGAAATCATGTGCAAAACCGATACATTCTCAAGCATGTTTTCTTTTGTGATCATTAATAAAGGTTACTTACATTGAAGCGAAGCTGCACATGGAGATGTATGCCAATTTGTCACGCCGCTTTCCAAATGCTGAGGATTTTCTGGAAGGTGACTCCCAAAATTAAAAATGAATCGAAAACGATTTTCTAAAAATCAGTGACTGTTCTATACTGCTCAAAATTTTGTAATTGTAAGCTCTATTCATAATGAGGTGAAGATGTGGTAACGAAAAGTTAGTAAGTGAAAATGGCTATTGTAATTTCTGAGAGAAAGTTCTTTCCTATTGTTTAGTGTTTTTGCGTAGTCGGCCTTGTTTATATTGTTCTGTATAATGGACTGTTTGTTTAAATTGACTGATGTTGACTGTTGTTTATGTATGAATGCCAACCACTTGTTGAGAGAGCGGAGAGTGAGGGAAGGAGCAGTGTCTCCTGTCGAAGCGCCTTCCAGGAAATGAATGAAGGAGAAAGTGGTGAAAGTGTTGGGAAGTTCCTTGGTGGAGATTTCTCCGATCTCCAGTACAGGGGAAAGTAAAAAGTCAAGCATAGAGTGTGCTGCTTGGATACGCAGATTGACCCAACGTATTTGTCTTGGAAGCTAAGGAACTCAACTACGCTTCCCACACGTCAAGATTTCGTCA
This sequence comes from Bilobella aurantiaca, assembly GCA_021029175.1. Taxonomy (NCBI): domain Eukaryota; kingdom Metazoa; phylum Arthropoda; class Collembola; order Poduromorpha; family Neanuridae; genus Bilobella; species Bilobella aurantiaca. The sequence goes on along the minus strand of VYYI01000057.1, from coordinate 4,208 downwards.
AATAATATAAATTCCATCACTACCATAACCTTTCCATTCACAGCGTGGATGCTGCAGAGATTTGCTTTATTTGGCTTCGTCAATTTCACACCTACACGCACTTACATTGGTTCAATTTGACAGGCGGCAACATGGGCAATTGAAGTTCGTGTTTTCACATTGTGAAAACTGTCTGGCTCATCAGCTTTTCATTTACAATAGTGTCTGCCTGTTGCACAATTCATTTCGAGTTATCATAAATCATTTTGTAAGGTGTCATCATCGTCGAGGAAAACTACGAGAAAGTGGAAAACAATGGGAAGATCAAAGATCAATAACCAATTTCGTTTCAAATTAAAACACAACTCCTAATCATTATTTTTCAAAACTGTATTTCTAAAGACGCCGCTGACTGAAATAAATATGGGACATGGGTCTCACAGAATGAGGATGGTACTGCTCAAAATGAATTCTCCAATTCAGTTCCCTATTTGGGTTCAGGATAAATAAATCTTGGTTCTAGGTTAATATTCCATGGAGAAATACTTTATCCTCCTCGATAGAGACATTAGCAGACATGCAAAAAATATTTTGTAAAAACCTATGAAATATTTTTATAAATATTTAGTAAAAACTAGCCAAATATCTACTTAAATATTTTTTATTTTAGCCAAGATTTAGGTAAATGCTGAAGAAAACATCTAATTTTCTAAACCAAATCAAGGTCGTTTTAACTAAATATGTCGTATATATGAAACAAGCTGGAACTCTAGTTTTTTAACATAATAACATTTTTTAACCCCACTACCCATTCTTCCCAATAAATTCCTCACACTATAAAAAAAAGTTCTCCCCATGCAAGTGTCCTATCCTAGGTCACATTCCTCATTTCGACTTTTATTTAAAATAATAGTATTTTATAAATATTAGTTAGGTTTTCAGTCAAAAATATTTTACAAAAATTTATTGAAAGGTGACACTTTAGATTTCTTCATCATGGTTAGGTTTAGGTTCCTCACTTTCAACAAGGTCATGAACCCTGCTGAAAAATTCGACCATTAAATTGCTGATGTCGGTATATTCAGTTGACCACCTGAACATAGAGTTAAAAAACTTACCGCTTGCCGTTTCCAGCTCCAACCTAGCCAAAGCACTAGTAGTGTTTTCGACGGTTTTTATCACTATTGTGTAACTCTGTACGAAGGCCACTGGCAAACTTCTGTTCTGATTCAAGTGTTTTTTTGTAACTCTAATAATTTCAATTAGTTTAGCTTCTGGGTCCGGGGCTTCGAACTTTCATTCAGTATTTTGTATTAAATTATCTTGACGTTCGGCGACCGGTGAAGGAATGCTTGAATTCATCCCTGTAAAAATACAATATTGAAATTAAATAAAGATTTAATTATGTACACTACAGCTAATTGCAACTGAGAGTACGACGGGGGTAATTTTAAAATACTTTGAACAATATTAAAGAATGAATGAATAATTGAATTTATTTAATTAATTAATGAAAATGTTACATAAAATATTTTTCTATTTTACTTTATAATGGCCGTACATTTGTCTAAACGTACATCATAGCTGTGTGCTTAATTTTATGGGTAATAAGGCAGGCTTGTTGGCAACTGTAATAAAATTGTTTCTCTCACATTTTTTTATGACCAAATCCTTGTTGACGGTTTTCGGGATACAGCTCAATTTTGATGTATGGCTTAAACCACCTTCGGGAACTAATTAAATGAACAAAGTTAGGTATTTCATGTGTTCCAAATAGTTAAAATTTAATTACTAATTTACTTGTTTGAGCATTCTGCACCTTCGGTTCCCGAGTTGCTGCGTAGCTGGATACCACTGCTGATGCTGATGAAATGGATCCTAGAATTTTAGAAAATGTAATAGTATATAACTATAGGTTCAATTTACTAATATGATATTTTTAATTGTTTTAAAATATAACAAATTAGCTTTTAAAAATTGGGAGCCCATCCTTGGACAAGAGAACCCAGCCGTTATAAATTTATTTGTACTCAGTAAGGGTTTTTTAGCTCGTAAAATTTTGGTTTTATTTATTAACAAGCAAAAACCCAGAAAAATGAAAGGAAATTTTTCCTTTTCCGGAGAGTACGTGCGCAGTTTTTAGCGACTGAATAATAGGATTTAAGGCGAGAGAAAATAACGTCGGACCAAGCGGGTGAGCCTGTTGAACTCCACGACAAGACGAAATTGTTTGGTGAAATAGAAGAGCAAAGAGTCAAGTCTGCAAGCCTGATTGACGTAAGGGAAGTATGAAGGATAGGAATCAAACAGTCGTTGAAGAATCTCGTCTATGCGAATTTCGTTAAAACCATTTCTAAAGTCAAGCTAGCTCTAAAAAGCAACAGATGAGATGTGATTTACGTTATAAAAAACCCTAGTTGAATTTGCACCTACTTCAGCACCACCTTTGATGCCAACACCAAACTGGAAAGGTGAGAAGCAATCAGCCAATGAACTGCTCAGGCGACGTGAAACTATCTTAGAAACCAAACGTCGCCAAGCATTTCCAATGGCGATCGGACGTATACCGCCGTCCTTCTTTTTCAAAGCAATGAGGCTTACTCCGATAGAAAATAGGAGAAATTGTGGAAGGAACACCACCTCCAAGAATAATGTTGACAAAAGTGACAATAAAAGAAAGAAGCATTAACCCGGAATCTCCGAGTTGTTTCGTTTGTTTGAAAAAACAAAGCATCGAGTTTAATGTTTCTCAGGAATTTCAGTTGAGTTTCTATCATACCTAGCCAAGTATGCCCGTCTTCATGCGGATGCGTTTGGGTTTCTCTAGTTTAATGTCATTTAATAGTTGAAAATGAATTCCGGATCGGTAACTTTTACTAAAAATTTACAAAAATTGATTTAATAACCACTAAATACATGTTAACTGATTTACCAAAAGTTAATTGTCTCTAATTGTTAATTGCAAAGGGCCGTGAGGTCCAGTTGGCTAGGGCGTTTGTCCATTTCCACGGGCTTCTTGGGATCGAATCCTGATCCTCCCTATAAAAAAAAGTGTCGTAGGATGGTAAGCGTCCACGCTCTAGAGCTGGCAGAAGAAATGAATCTGGAGAGTTCAGATAATTTCATGTATGAAAGTTCAGATAAGATAATGTATGAAACACGCCGATTTTGTGTTTTTATGTATGGTAATTATTAACCACAATTAACTAAATGGATTCGGAATTTGAAGGTGCTGGACCGTAGTTACGGGGATAGGCGACTTGCGGCTAAAAAGGGTCCGACGCCGGTGCACCTAGCTCAGCTCTAGAATAACGTACTAGGTCAAATAAAAACTCCCTAGAATTGGCATCCACTCTAGTGTGTTTCATGAAGTTGGCGGTCTTGGTCTAGTGGTGTAGGGTGTCCATCTCTCTCCATCTTGAGGTCGGCGTCTTCAACACAAGTCCCAGCAGAGGTCGGCGTCCTCAAGAGAAGTCCAAGCAGAGGTCGGCGTCCTCAAGAGAAGTCCCAGCAGAGGTCGGCGTCCTCAAGAGAAGTTCCGGCAGTCAGCGTAATCAACAGTAGTCCCAGCAGAGGTCGGTAGAGGTCCAGTGTAGCGCGAGAATCGAAGGTAAATTGTGTAACCGTTACCCCGTGTAAACCTACCTAGCGTTCCAAATCCACAGGCATTCATAACGTTATTTTCGATTAACAATTTTCCATCAAAGGCGTAGGATGTACGGTGTGATATGTTTCTAAGACTGTTTTTTATCGTAATTCTAATAAAGTTTGTTGCTAAGAAATTCAACAACCGGAAGTCACTCTATTTTACGATTATTTATACGAATGAGTACGATATTCAAAATAGACACGTTATAACAAGCTAACCAAACACTAGTAACTTATATCTATGGGCATATTATGTTACTTATGCTTAGAATTATTTGTGGCCTTTATTTTTGGCCTTTATTTATTTTTGGGTCTTTTTATTTTTGGCCCTTATTATTTTGGCCATTATGGCATGGAATCCTCTCCACTAGCCAGCGTGAGAACGGGGGTTCAAATCCCCCGATCAGCCACAAAAAAGTCTTTACTGTTGGTTTTCCCCTAAAAGGAATTGCCTCTGACCTAGAAAATAGGAGAAATTGTGGAAGGAACACCACCTCCAAGAATAATGTTGACAAAAGTGACAATAAAAGAAAGAAGCATTAACCCGGAATCTCCGAGTTGTTTCGTTTGTTTGAAAAAAC
>VYYI01000056.1:0-64788 GCA_021029175.1 Bilobella aurantiaca | reverse complement strand
CCGCAAGTCATCTCCAGCCTTGAAAATTATAATATGTACAAAAGTCTGAAAAATAAGCTTACCACGAGTCATAAAAAGACGTATACTAATTTTGTAATATTGACAAATAGTCACCAGGATTCTTAGATTGCATAAAACTGTTAGATTTTGGGGGCCTTTTTAGACAAGGAGATACGAACCTTAAATATTGTTGAAATGCATCCACCTTCTGGAAGTCCACTTAGAAATGAAATTTTGAGTGGAACTGCATTTGAATTAAAATAAGAGCACATCTTCGGATTGGGATGAATAGACTTGACGTAAACGGAGGCAGACGACGGGAGCGGAAACGAGGTAGATCCGTTGAAGACGTTGACACTAAGACGCTGGAGCTCCGTTGACAGAATATTGACACGTGTCGAATCCTTCGTGGCAGCTTTCACTTGATACGCAATGTCACTCAGATTCTAAAAAAAAAAACATTCCTTTGATAGTAGTCTTTGATTGAAATTAGAACAAATCTAAAAATCCAGTATCCACATTTTCCAAAATAGCCACAGATTCACTAATTATTCATTGAAAATCATGTAAAGCTTAGTTAAGTTTTTTACTTCAATCATCTTGTACTGAGAAATTAGGGCTGATCTCCATTTTTCTCCATTAATAATCATGAGTGAATTGAGCATTAATTCCAGCCTCCGATGCTTTGGATCATGTGACCTCTCTTGCTCCATTCGGGAAACACGTGATATCACTGGATCACAGTGTGACTGTTCCACAACCCATTTCCCGAGGCCAATCTGTGAAGCCAGCATCCAGAAGAGACTGTGCGAGAACGAAACTGAGCTTAAAGACTTCTTCAGGAGGAATTTGGAGAGTGGTGACAAGTCGAAAGTTTCATAGGACAACGCCTCCACCAACTGTGGCAGAAGATTAATCAAGTCTTCATCGGCCATTCGTGAAATCCAGAAAACTGCTTTTTCTCGAATTCGGATGTCAGGGTAGCTGGAGAAAGGAATCATAAAGTAAATTAATTATTTAAAGAATCATGAAATAAATAATTATCTTCCATTAAATGGTTTTAATATTTAAAACTATTGATGCTTACCAGGGCATGAGGAGCTGGAGCGCTTCGACAGGACTCAGTTCTTTCCAGTTCTCGAGCATTGCATATGTGTCAGCGACACTCGCCCAGTCCCAGAATTGAGCTGCCGAGAGCACCTTCGGAAGTGCATGTGAAAAATCCTGAAGATAGAAGCGCTTCTCCCATAAGATTTCAGTCTCCTCCGGAGGAATCTTGGTCAAGAAAGTATTTCCAATGATGTCCATCAAAAGGATTTGTGTATTTGTGTCAAGTGTAGTGAAATCGCGTCGAAATTCCATACGGGTGGGAATCTCAGGAAAATACATGTCTTGTCCAAAGTCAACAAACTCTACAGCTAAGGGTATAAAAAATTAGCAACTTGAAAACGGGCAATTAGTCAACAAAATTTACAAAAATGCATCTGTTTTAGAAACCAATAACCATTTTCTTACTCAAGAGTGGAGAATTTCCGTCCAATGAAAGGGAGGAGTTTGGGGCGGGACCAATTCGCTGTTGAGCTAACCCCACTTCCCAAAACGGAAGTAAATAGTCCCCTTGTACAAGAAGTCTACAATACACATAACAAAAAAAACATCCGGAAAATGAACCGAATTCGCATTCACGTAGCAAATTCCAAAGTTAAATTTTTAAATTACCTTTTGAAGCTGATGCACTGAATACTTGCCCAACCCAACTCAACTATTTCCAGCGTATTATTATTGTCCTCAGAAGGCTTCCTTCCAAACAGTGTAAACACAACGCGTGCTTCTCGGGGGATGATGCAGATAGGAACGTGATCGAATCGTATCCAGGTATCGAATACAACGGTGTTGAAGAACCAATGACCATCCCCTTTTGTACATGCCGAGAAACCCGTGCTCGAGTTACCCATCCACCGCGAACCGTGTAACACCTCCGCCACCAAAAAGTAGTCCACGTATGTTGATAACCACTCGCTCTTGAGTCGATGAATGGCTCCAACACGAATTAGAAAAGGGTCGTTACGCTCTCCCATCGGCTTTATATCTGTAAGAAAGAATTTCATATTTCCACATCTTTGGATCGTTGAGTGTTAATTAAATTATCTTGAGATGCTTACCTTGTGATTCCGGCCTTGATTTAGAAGGGGCCTCCTTCATTCTAAAACTAACTGGAAATGACTTGGAGTACATTTCAACGAGAGAGCTCACCGACGAAATCAGTCGCTCCATGGCTGTGAAGACAAGCTCTTTGCTGGAAGTGTCCACACTTTCACGGGGACTGGGTCGCACTTCAACAAAGGAATAGTTACTGCCAACGTCCCCAATTATTTTGGTCCTGCGATCCAAGGGGTCCAGGCCAAGGGAATGTCTCCGGGAATCAAGAACCGAGGGTGAGGGTACTTTGACCTTGGAATTCCACTCTTCGCAAGCATTGGCAAAAAAATTAAGGCAATTGACAATTTCAATGGTGACCACTTCGTTGAGCAAGACGCAAACAGCTTTGACTGGTTGAATTAGCAGCGCTGGACTCAGAATTCCAATTCCGGTGGTTTCTTTCGATGGTTTTGAGAAACCGCCAAAGAGGTAGGCGTTGACCTTTTCTTTGATTCGTTCGGCTTGGCTATCAATGATTTGCAGAGGAATTGTAATATCATCAAAGGTAATTGTTCTAGCTTCCACTTGTGGTAGCAGTTCGTCGAGATTAATGTGCTCAGCCTTATTGTCATCTTGTTGCTAAAAAATTAATTTGACTAAAATTGAGCAACACCGCTGCACATATCGAAAATAGAGCAGCATATTTTGTGAAGACTTGATTTGGAACTGAATTCATCAATCAAATTTCAATGTACAGTAAATAAATGTACCTACCGTCCTTGCCCATGACTCTTTCACCATCGAAGTGCGTTTGACAATGATGAATTGTACATCTTCGTCCAGTTTGATGCACTGTTGAACGTAAGCGTAATTGGCCAATTGAATCTCTCCGTCGAGGTATTCGTTGAGACCTTTCACGCGCAGAAGGTAGTCACGCGCCGAGCCATTGATACACAGTTCCAAAATACATTGTTCAAGCACAAACTCTGCAGCATTAGAAACTGCAAAAAAAAATTGAGTGTGAAATTATTTTAATTTTTAAAGATTGTTTCTTTTGGAAATATTACTGTCGCTGGTGAATGTAACTGGATCCCCACTGAAGACTTCTGGCCAAACAACAATTTTGACACTGTAGCCTGATGGATTCGACTTGTTTTCCATTACTGGACTTCTAATGTACCCTTTGTTGGTCATGGAATCAACGTGGCGGCAGGACTCTGTAAAATATTTGACATCCATTAATTACCATAAATTACCTAAAAAAAATATTAACTAAAAATACAAAACGCTCAAACTCATCTAGAAATCTTACGTCTAATTTCGCGGATCATGTCTCCAACAGCTTGGATTTCGCTATCCGTAACAGCAATGTTCATGATGCTTTCAATGTTCTCGTATAACTTTCCTCCACGCTTGGACTAAGGAAAGCAAAAAATTCTACATTGAGCGTCGCCATTGCTTTTACTCAAATCGATGATTTTAAAAGAAAGTTGAAATTTTTTTTGAAGATTGCTTTATAATTGAGAAACTAATGAATGAAGTTTCCGACACTTCACACTTTAATGAACTTTAGCAGCTTCATTCAAAACCAAAACGTCAAAGTCGAGACAAAGAAAGCGCTTAGAACGCACTTTATTTACAGAATTCCTTTTATTGCCACGCCCCCAAGGTGAATAACATTATCATAAAACGAAGAATCGCTGGAGGTAAACATTCGTAAGGATGTTTAATTGCTCTGTCCATCATTAAACTTACATCACATCCGACTCCTTACAAGATAATTTACGCAATAAACTCATTCAGCTTTCGTTTGCAATTTGCAAACCGGAAGTGAAAGTTGTTCTTAATTTTCTTCGCAAGCCAAGGAGCCTATTCCTGGCATAATTATTCAACAGAAGGAAAATTGCTTGATTTGTCCACCAAATGTTAAAAAACAAAATAAAATTCGAAATTTTCAAAATCATTTAGTAAAATTTCTAAATGATTTTGAAAATTCATTAACTTACTTTGTCATGAGACAACGACCTAAATCTATGTTGGACCCTAGAAGATACTGAGCTCATTGGCGACGAAGCTGACGATGAGGTTGATATAAAGGAATCCTTCCTTGGATTAGCGCTAGACACTGAATTTCCAGCGCCCGGTAGATCAGAAATAAAGAACCCAAGTGGTCTTGGGTCGCCATTACATAACTTTGCACTTTGAGTCGCCTCGGCGTAAATCGCTGCTGGGGAGGAGCAAGACACCGTATATGAGTACTCGAAAGGATTGTAGACGTCATAGAAGCTAGAAGAATCAATGCTGGCCTTGGGTTGTTGTCCTCGACGAAGCGTCCCATATAAGGCACCATAAAGGCTCTCGTGCTCTAGTTCTTGTAAACTAGGGTACAGTGACACGGAACCACTGTTGGGTCTGTAGGTAAAGGCCGAAGTCGCCGTAGAGGCACAAGAGGCATTATATAACTCTTCTACTCTGTCACTTCCTGAAACAGTGCTTCCAGGGTTGTTGACAGCTTCCAGCCGTTGTTGTTCTGCTTCTTCGGCCAGCTTCCGCTCGGCTTCCCGAATCACAAGGGGATCAAAATAATCCAAAATTGTATGACTCCCCGACTCGTTTAAAACGTTTAAAGAGGATCTGCTACTGCCAAAATCAATGAGGTCTCCGGAGTGCATTTCCCGCAATTCATCGGAAACCCTTTTGTATAAATTTGTTGTTTGTTGTGACACGGTTAGTGAGCCAGCTTCATTCTTAGCCCTTAAGGGTGCGGGGGGTGCATGGGTAGCATCTGGTCCATTTGCGACTCCAGGCAATTTTGATTTGGCCAAATTGTGTAGAATTCCGCCAATAACGGTGGAGGTGGTTCCAAATCCAGGAGTAGGACTGCTTCCACTGCCATAAAACGGCGCAGCGCTACTGGCGGGGATTGGGTAAGGTGATGTTGTAGAATTCGAATTTACGGTCGATAGAGCTTGTGACATTGGTATTGACCCTTGTGGAGCAATCCTAGGGACTTGTGACGATTGGCTATTGAATGGGGTTTGTGAAGATTGAAAAAGCGGAGGGTGGATTCCATTTGCCCAGGGAACCGCCCCGGGGGGAAAGAAATGGGAGTTCATTTTCGAGATTATGGGTCTCGAAGAACCTGGCGAAATGTCATCGACAGGTGAGGAGTAAGGGCTATCACAGCGGACATTAGTGAGGGCGTTAAGGTTAAACTTGGGCGTCGCAAGAGGACTTGCCAAGAGAATGAGATCGTCACTATTTGGGGGAACTGACGGTGACTTGCTGTTTCCAGCGACCTTGCCACGGTCTTCCGCTGGGTCAACTATGGGTGGATGAGTTAGGTGGCGGCGGTAGGGGAGGCTGCGATGACGTTTAAACGGTGATGGCGGCGGTATTACAGGTGAGTCAGAGGACGCAGGACTTTGAACTCCACCGTTACTGCTACTGCTTCCACTTGATTGAGACTGAGGGGAGGTGACTGCAGAAAGAGGCCTTGACTGAGGGCGTGGCCTTGACGTAATCTCAAGACCCCGTTCTTTGTCCCCTAGAGTTCAAATGCAGAGAAGACAATAATAGTTAAAAATACTTGGTTTTAGACTATGTACTTATCATTCACAAATAGTAAATGCGGAAAGAGATAATAGGTGATAACAGCTAAAATGCGATGAAATGACACTTAATAATAGATAAAAACATTCATCATCATTTGATTAAAACCGGAAATCATTTTAGAAGAACTTTAGAGCGATTAACCTATTTACCTATTTGTTTCAAGCTCAAATATTAAAAAAAAAATTGTCAATTGATTTGTAAAATGTAAAAGGAAGTTAATGGTCCCTTGTATAATATAATTATGTAATAATGTTTAATATGTTTGAAAGTCACTTACGGCCATTGCACTCTTTAACTTTGACAGGAAGCTTGGATGAAAACAATCGCTTTCCACTGCGTACTTCTTGTTCGTTTTTGAAGGACTCCAAGCTCAGTCTCGTGGCCCTTTCCAAGTCCTGGAGAAATCGTGAGTCCACTGATTGATTGGCTTGGTTCCGGTCAGCGTCCTTCCCCCTGGAGTCGCCCATTCTAAGGCTCCAATCCCTTGCCCAAGGGCTCAATCAGTGTCCCTCAACCGGAAATCACTTCTTTCTGAATTTTTTACCATTTACCCTAATTAACACCATTATCTCATGTAGGGTTAAAATCCAATTCCAACAAAACTTTAAAAGTTAATTGGTAAATAGGACTGGGGTTTCTAGCCTGTTGATTTGACTTGATTGAGCTATTATTCCTGCCTGAAAGGTCTATCTACACATAATTTGCTAGCATTCAGCCTCAACGGATGGACGGTGCCTTTTGTTTCCTCAAGTGCTTCTCCACATGCAAAGTTTGATTCTTTGGGAAACTTGTTCCCAGCCCTCTTTCCCATGGGAGATCCAAAGAGTGCAAGGGGCGCAGCTCCTAAGCTCTTAAGTGGTTGAAAGTGCCAGATAAAATAAATTGTACACCCATTCACCCTCTCAAAATATATCTTCTAAAGGTACGCAACAATCAATGCATGCATTGCCCAACACAAGAATGAATTTTTTTTTTTAGATTTTAGAAGTTTAGATTTTTAATTCACATACCTACTTTATCTTTATCCCCAAACACAGTTCAGTTCAAGAGTTAGAAAAATAAGGGACTTTACAGTCAAAATTAATTTACTGATTGAGTTCGTGAATAGTTTGAGTCTTCTGTTTAACTCTTAATCAGTTTAATGCGTAATGGATTATATTTATGTCAAAATAATGGCGACCCGACAATAATTTTAAAAGGTCATTATTAAAAAAAGATATCATATTCATAGCTCACTTCGTATCTTGAGAACATGAACCGCTTTTGAAAAAGTTTCTTCCTGACTACTGAACTTCTGCAACTAGCTCCTCAGCAAGGGTCTGCTTCCTCTGCTTCTTTGGTATTCTAGAGCTATAGTAGTCGGCAGGAGTCTCTACAACTCTTCCCACCTGGAAATACTTGGGGAGGGAGGTGATGTTATTCCGTTTGTAAAATCTTTTCGTTTCAAGTGCACCTCGAAGTCTAAGGGCTTCCATATCGTTTTTCCGCTCAGCTGTCAATTCAGGTGCACCCATATTGAACCATCCCGGACCCTTTGTTTTCTCACGTTCGACCTTCCTAGCCTGCTTGAGCTTCCGCTTTCCGACTCTGGATACCTCGGAGGGCTCGATGTATTTTGAACTTTGCAGCATTGCAAGTCTCGAACCGGCTAATAATTCATCCAACTTAGGATTCTTCTCATTCGCCTTCGCTTTAGGCTTGCTTGCAGGAAGTCCATCAGCACAGTTACATGACTGTGAGGTCAACTACACAAATGAACATAAACTTCACTTAAACATCGAAACAAAATTCATTAGAAAATTGGCACTTAACTCTTAACATCATTAATAACTTACTGGCATATAACATCGTTGACACTGCTTCACGGAGGGACCTGAATACTGTCCTTCGATTTGCTTATTTCGACCCATCGAACAGTGTCTACAAAACATGATTTTAAGTCAAACATTATTTTGATAAGAAACCAATTAGACTGTTTTTGTTTACCACTTACCAAAAGTATACCAAAGTCAAGATTCGGCGTAACGCTTAATTATTGATTTGAGTGTTTAATGTGTCAATTGACTATTAACTGATTTAATGCTCCTAAATACTTATTTACTAATCGCTAAAATTAATTAAGTTTTAAATCAACTACTTATAAATCTTCAAATCAAGTTTTTAGAAGAATGTTCCCATCCCATCTTTCTTGCATGTGCTATGCTATAGCTATGTGCTCGCTCGGCTCGAAAAAGATTTTCATTTTGGAAGTGTCCTTGACTTTTATATCACTTAAAATTTTCCCGCCTTTTATTCGCTATACAAATCAAAATCTCATTCAATTTTCCGCAATCTGGATTTAATGCCCTGCCTTTGTTTACCTCTCAGCTGTCATCTGCAATTTTCAATTGAGATTGATTAATTAGTTTAATCTCGTATTGACTTAATTAATTACTGACTAATTAGGAACGCTTGGCTTGATCAATACTTCAAATTATATCCATTGCACGACGTGTTATTCCATCGACATTGCATCTGTTTAACACTAACACTTGTCAGCCACTTTACTGGAAGGTATATTGGAAAAAGGCAAGCTCAAATCAAGCGTTAAGAATTACAGTTAATTGATTTATGTTTGATTATTGTGAAAGGCTACGGATCTTACTCCATCAATTTCGTTGTATTAAGAAGGGTTGTCTGTTTTGGAATTATTTCTTAGGACTGCCGGTGAAGTATCAACAATCGAACAATCTCCTATATTATTATGTCGTCAGAGTTGATAAATGACGCTGATCTCTTAATTATTCGGAATGGATCACAAGAAGATTGTAGTGCTGTTCTCAAGAAGTTTATCATAAATGTAAGTTAAACTTGGTAACGAAGAGTAAAGGTAGGTTTTCAGTTTCGAAGATATTTAGACAATGAAGGCTTAGAATATTTAGATTGAGAAAAAAAAGTTTACTTGGAACAAGGAAATGAAGGAGTAATTCACGGATTAGTTTTTTTAATTGATTTTCAGTATGAGAAGAGAACAAAGTTCGAAGAGCTGACACTGGATTTCAAGAAATCATTCTATGATAGAATATTTGCCAGAATATCAAATCCTGCCACTTCTCCGGCCCTCATAAATATTCTTCTGAACAGCCTCAGAATACTATGGTAAGCTGTGTCTCATTTAATTTAGAGAGTAAAGTTTTAAAAAGAACTATTCTCGGAGTCTAGCCGTGAATTATCAACATTGGATGTGGCACTCACTGAAGAGCGTGTTCGTGTTATTCTCAAAGTATCCAAATTGAAGAAGAGTGACGACTTTGTTAACTGTGGGGATTTGGGTAGCTTTTTCAGGAATGCGTAACTAACTAAAAATAGCGAGCTCCAATAAATTATAATATTTTTTTAAGAAACACTGGAAGCACTTAAAGTCATTTTCAACATGACCTTTCAAAGTAAACTGCTGCGTGCGACGTTTGAGGCAAATGGATTACTTGAAGGTCTTGTCAGGAGCTTGAAAATGGAAGCCAAAATTCACTGGGAGATCAAATACTTTCAAATAAGAATCCTCTTTATAATGACTGCACTTATGCGGGACTGTGTGTGAGTTGGTTTTAACCAAAATGATATTGAACTGCTCAATGAAAAGAAGTATTAACTTTAATAATTTACCACTATGGATTAATTTTTGTTGCAGTCAGAAAGTTCGACAGGACCTAAATGGCTTGAATATTCTCATCGATGATCTCCAAATGCTTGTTTCAAACACAGAATCTTTCGATGATCATTTGGATCTAATTTGCGAGATGCTAAAAGTTCTGTACAATTTATTGCATAGCTGTGTTCCAGCAACAAAAGAAGTAAAATCCCGTAACAATGACAGTGAGCTTTATATGAAGGCGATTATTCTCGTGAAAACCTTCTTACTGTATTATATGAAATCAGTTGACAAAAAGGAGCAACTTCAAAGGTACATTACATTTTGTTTACATTGGAAGCAGAACAGTCTTGTACACTTTTTGTTGTAAAATATTAAATCTTTCAGGCAGCAATTTGCTTTCAGTAGTAAATAATTGTTGAACTTTGTTGAATTTTTTCAGTCATTCCGTAGACTTATTGGCGGTGATTCCCACTGACATGTTTGATCAGCTAATTGATTCCAAAGAAGGCTCAGAATTCAATTTTGAGAAACATGATATGGCCGCAATTGAAAGCTTGGTCGTATTTTTAGACAGGCGGCTCGACGTTAAACCGGTAATTGTACTCTTTGTCTTTAGTTTAGAAAAACTTGACAAGTATCAGAGCAGAGATATATTCTTCTATTGACTAAATCGTAGTGCAAATTGTCCACTCTTTTAGGGATTAAAGACAGGTTCTGTAACGGAGCTGTTGTCGCCAATTCTTTGCGTTCTGGTGCGCATGGCTTCGACAAATCGTTTGATTCGAAAGTACTTGAAATTGCGAATTCTCCCACCATTGAAAAAAGCTGACGTTCTTCAGCGTCCAGAACTAGGGGACACACTTCGAAACAAATTGTGCTTCTTGATGACTTCATCGGCGGGACCAGTATCCAACATCGTGTGCAACTTCCTTTTTATTCTTGTCAAAGAGAATGGTAGTAGCAAATCTCAGAGTACAGTTTTATGGCTTAATTTTTCATTCAAACTTCGACAACTATTTTAGTGCAACGTCTAGTAAAATACACTGGGTTTGGAAACGCTGCCGGACTTTTGGCGAACCGAGGGCTCTTGGGTGGTGGCGCAGGACCTAGCTCTGGCGCATATTCTTCCGAATCAGACGATTCTGACACAGCTGAATACAAAGAAGTCTCACATTTGTAAGCTTGAGCTAGTAAATATTCAAGGAAGTAAATAGTTTAATTTCCTTGGTTTTCATTTTAGAATCAACGGATTTGGTTGGATTGAGCCTGAGCATCCCCCTCCATGTGCTGGAATGACAGAGGAACAAAAAGAATTCGAGGCCATGAAATTAGTAGATGCCATTGACAAGCTGAATCGTAGTCAGCTTATACAACCGCTTCAAATTGGACGGGATGGACGACTGCAACCCATTGAGCATGTTTGTCAACTGTTGGAACAATCGTCAGAAACATTAGTGCGCAGTCACCAGCGGCTGGGCAGCGATAGTTCGGATTCTACTTAACCTTATCCTCATTTTTTTCAACGATAATATTTGGTTTCCATCTTCAGTTACCATCATTTTAAATAACATAGAAATGACTAAATCGAAACTTTGAATTATTAAACAGTTGCTTTAAGTGCTCCGTAGTTCCTTGATAGATTTGTTTTTTAAATTATGTATTACAAAATTAAATTAAAATTAAATTACAGATTTCCCCTGTTTCAAATGTGGAATTGCCCAAATTCAGTTGATGATAAAAACAAAACCTGTAGCTACATTTTTCATCTCATCTTCAATTATCTTTCTATTCAGATGGATTTTGAAATCGATTTATTAGTTTATTTATATTGTTTACGAATCAAACCAGACGATGCTTCTAAAGAGCGCCAAGTTTTTGTATTCTTATATCTAACATTTGAAATTGACTAATTTAGACACCCATGGCGTGGCAGTTAGGTTTCTAGAACGCAGATGGCTATTACCTGAAATGTTGCTAACGTATTGACGCATTTGTAGAGCCTAGGGTAGAAATTGTTGTAACACGCCATTCCTCATTACAGCAAAGGTTCCGTTCTTGGTGGAGCTGGCGGCGCAAATTCTCCCAGCTCTTCCAAGTAGGAAAGCCCAGCTCGAAACATGTCAAGCTCCCATTCGATCCTACTTTCCAAATCCGTCAAGGTTACGCCCAAGTCCTCCATCCGAGGATTTCCTGGTGTTAGAATGTCCGTAACAGAATCCTGGAATTTACGTTTTGAGAAGAATTGATGTATTGAATTTCTCAAAAAAACAGAAACACCTTGTTCTCTAAATTAAATTCCAAAACAGAAGGACTGACTGATTGAGTCACTGACTTGAGATTGTAGAAGAGAAAGATTGATTAAGACTCTCAGTAGCCATTTCAGGAGGTAGGACTGCTAATTAATAATACCGTGCGTATCACCAGAAACTGAACATTTCATTTTGTTACCATGGCCAATAGCTAATTGTATGAAGTGGCCTTTGTTGTAAATTTTATTTTCTCTTAACGTTTGTCAATGTTTCACTTTAGATTATGCAATTTCTTTTGCCTCAAGATTCCCTCATAGTTTAGCAAAATCAATAAATTGTTTATTTTGGGGTGTTCAGTTTCTAGTGATACGCACGGTATATGATGATAATTAAGGTGACTTATTAAGGTGATCCATTAGGAAAAGTGTCAAACTTATTTAATAAGTGAAGTAGTGAATCGAAGTAAGGAAAAAAAGGACATGGACAATAATTATTTTGCTATACTATACACCTCATTCATACCTCAAGCTCCCACGCTCGACGCTTTAGTAGTAAAAATTCAACCTCATTTTGGAATTTTTTTGTTCCAAAAAATACACTTGTTCTCAATAACTCAATCAGTTAAAGTTAATTCTGGCTTACCTTCTCGATTTTCTCCCAACCGAGGTATCCCGTTGGCCAACTGGGAGAGAACTTGTCCATCATAGTCACTCGAAGCCGAAATCCAGGGGCCCACGCAATGTCGCGCCTAACGTAGCCTTCTTCAGGTGGCCGCCTTAGAACTCGATAAATGTAGTCAATTAGTTCAGAGAGACGATATCGCTTAGGGCTAAATACAAAATTGAATAAGATTAAATGACCTCTTAAAATAATTTGAGAGGACCTACCCGACAATATCGTAAACTTTACCAGCACTCTCTGGGTCTTTAATTGCATTAAGAACAGCCGTGGCTACGTCACTCACGAAAACAGGCTGCTTGACCGTCTGCTCTCCCTTCTTGTATAGTGGGATTGAATTAATGTTTCGACGCCACCACCTTGCATAGTAAGACAGAAATCGATCAGCTTGACCATAGACATCTGCCGGTCGAAAAATGGTGGCAGTAGGAAACTCGTCAAGTACTGCCAACTCTCCTTCGAATTTGCTTTTCAAGAAGGCTGAACCTCCAGGAAGAATCAGGGGCTATAAAAATAGACAGTTATCACACGGATGAAGAGTGTATTGGTAAATATACCAAAAAAGTATAATTTTATTATTAGTTGTTAGTCGAACAATTTTGTTTTAACTTATTACCGTCGGATTCAACGATGCGTTCAGGCTGGAGAAGTGAATTAAACGCTTCACTCCTGATTCCCTGCACAATCGTGCAATTGTACGGGCTCCGGTTACGTGCACATCCTTGAAAGAAAAGTTCCGTGTCTCCCAATCTCTTCCAATCATGTTGATTACCACATTCGAATATTTTACTGCCTAGAAGTTACAATTCAATTAATTCCAAACACTTTATGAAACACAGTCACCCATTAGTTTTTATACTCATTTTTAACCTTCTTAATCGAATCCTCATCCTGCAGATGGAACGGCTGGAATAAAACTTGCCCCAAGTCTCCAACCAACTTCAGATGGCGAATATCATAATCGATTCCACGGTACGGGATGATAACCTATTGAATTTTAAGGGTTACTTGTGCAATAGAACACCAATATGAACTCCCTAGTTGCTACAATAAAAAATAAATAATCGTCTCCCGTCCTTCCAGAATTAGTTCGCTATTCGCTTACTACTTATGCTTGACTTATTTTAAAAAAATTACCTGCGTCCCGATTTTTCCCAATCTGTTACAAACTGGATGTCCCACTAGGCCAGAGGCACCAAATACAGTACAAACGATTCCGTTGAACGATGATCGCCCACCAGTTCCTCGCCGGAGTGCAGACAAAGCCGGGTCAAGGGTTGACGCTGGCTTGAGCTCTGCTTTGGGGCGCTTCGGCCCTTCATCCGAAGCCTTTGTGGAGTACTTGGAACCTTTGACCGTGACGACGGGTCTAATGGCCACCAACGATACTCCGGTGTTCCCTACATAATTATAAATTACAATTAATTGGCGTAAGGCTTGATTGTTAATCACAACGAACATGAATTCTTGAGGAAGATTTCCGAAATGGCAGCAGCCATAGTATGGTCAATGTTCTTGTTAATTGATTAGAATTTCATTCCAATTCAAAACATACTTGAATCTCGAGGAAACCAAACATTAGAACATCTGATTCAGACAGTCCGAGCCCACCTACCTATTCTACTCAGACGGTGGCAGGTCAAATGCAGAGAAAACAAAAAAAAACGAGGTTGAATTCTTAAACCTAAATTTACGTTTCAAAACCTAAACCGATTCTTCAACTGAAACATTATTTAGGATTAGGTTTTAAATTTTAAAACCTATGCAGAAATTTGAAAAAAAAACAAATTCTTAAACAACCTAAAGAAGCATCATTCGGTTCAGGATTTTTATTGTTACTAAAACTATAAATTTCGAAGCCGAACTAAATTCTTAAACCTAAAGAACATGCTTAGGTTTAGATTCTTAATCCTTAAACATACGCATACATTTCGGAAACGAAATAGTACTTAATTTATTAAACCTAAACAAATTCTTTAGCTTAAACTTTTAGATTTTCAAACCTAAACTTAGGTTTAAAAGAAAAAGTAATTCCATCTGTAGTCTGATAAATCTCCATTTTATAGACCTCCTATAGACCCGCGAAGCGTTCAAACACGGTTGCCTGTAAACAAATTAAATTTCGGAGGGAAATCCCTGTTTCTCGTTCACAGTGATGCATCACTCGACAATTGAACTCAAGCTAATTATTTGTAGTTAATTGAAGGACCTAGACGAGATGGACATATCGTCACTGTTACTGGTTGGCAGTGACGGCCCTCCTACTGGCTACCGGTCGTGCATTGAGGTCCACGGTCGCCCCATCCTTCCACCGCTTGTAAGTGACACGGTCCCCATTAACTTACGGCACTTTTTCTGTCCCTATAAACTCCAAATTGGGTAGATGTCGGAGGCACGGCGCCAGGAGATGAGGCAGTTCCAGCAAACTGCACTACGACGAGAGGCTCAACGTCGAAATCGAGATGATGAGAGTTCCAGTCATACTAGTTTTGAGTCAGCTACTTCGGGGATTAGCAGTGCAACATTTGTAATCGAGACTAGCCAGTCACTTGCCGCAGTTCACAACAACAGCTTTCTATCTGAAGGAGAAGTTTTTGACTTTGACGAGGACGATGGAGGAGATGACTTGGATCTGGATGAAGCGGCAAATCTTATGAGTAAAACATTCCCAAAGAGTCCATTGAATGACCCACAAGTTTTTGGTGACGGAAATGTGCCTTGTCAAATTATGGATCGTGGTGACCATGGCCATACAAGTGAGAATGAACTATGCAAGGATATTGACGGTATGTCAACGGTATCTACTTGCACAAATACAACTTCAGCGGCTCCGTCATCTGTATTTGATTCCATACACCTTTCTAAATTGAAAACAAAAACGCAGAGCAATTCACCGTCTAAATTTAATATGTCTAAAGTACCTGGCGACACACTGCTCAAAGGTGTTGTCTTCATGGGGCCTCTTCGTCGACCGAAGGCAATCATTAAAACACCGCAAGAGGTAAAGCGGCGTGTACGAAATAGCAAAAAAATGCTCTCGCAGTTATTATAATTAATGCATGAGACATTTGTTATTTCTTCAGTGCTACGACCCGAAAATGAAGCCATTGTACGATCGAGTATCAGCATGTGTCAAGGGTTACTTGGTTCGTCGTCTGCTAAAAACGGAAAAGGTGACTTTCCTGTTGCAAACTATTCAAGGTATCGTTGAACTTATGTTCAATCTATATGCTGACGGGAGTCGAGAGAGCGGCTCAGATGTACCATGCGTTTTGGCGGCTGACGTTGACCTCCATGGTCGTCTGGTGAAACAAGTCAGTGCTTCATTTCATCAAGTGTAATACAAGTTGTCGTTTTACAATAATGATTCTGAATATTTAGCTCGACGGCGTATGCCAAGCGGTACGTGATATATTCTTCACGCTTTCAACTGCGGAGCGTATGGCAATTATTTCTACTGATCGGATGAAACTAGCGACAAAGGCTCAAAAAGAATCTATTACCAAAATACCTTCAGCTAAGAAGAGTTTTTCCAAGGTCACAAGCGACCGCGTTGTTTCGAGGGATAAACGTGGACTTTTTCGCGCTCTCCATAAAGACAAAGGGAGAATTAAGAAAAGTGGAGTGCTTACTATTACTCGGCCGGTAACTAAATGATTAGCATTACTAATTTACTGAACGTATTTTTATACTAAAGCTTGGAATGCATAATTGGGAGGAGAATGCGCACTTTCACCAACAACTGCATCCCACGGGAGCATAACACTAAAAATTGAATAGAGGATCCGTTGTATTTGTACCTAAAACATAAGACGTATCTCAATAAAAAGCCTTGGAATACAAAAAGTAAGTCCCAGGCGCATGCGTGGAGGTAAGCTACTGCCATTTCGAAATAGGCACTTCGTGTTTTCAATGCGCAATCATCAATAACTTTCCAAGGTTGTTTGTTAAACCCTATCGTCGTGTTTTTGCAAGCTATGTTCCCGACCTTTTGGCCCACCCTAGACTCAATTTAGTTGTAAATGTTTGAAAATGAAAATAATTCACCGTAATTCTTAAACTTTGATATTATTTCTTGCCAATCGGTAGGTTCATTGTAAGAACGCTAATTAGGTTTTTATATATATATTTTTCATTTTCTATTCTTCCTCTTCTTCTTCCTCCTCCTCCTCTTCTTCTTCCTCTTCTACTTCTTCCTCTGCTTCAGGTTCCGCTTCCGCTTCGAAAGTCGATTCATCAAAAGTGGGTATGGCGTCAGGGAGAGCAGATTCCTTCAAATATGCAAAATATATTAGTCATTGTTTTTAATTAGCTTGCTTTTAAGCAGTGACACCTTGACTTCTTCCTCTTCGGGAGACTCTGCTTCACCCTTCTTCTTTCCAGGCCTCTCGCCAAACCATTTCGGAAGTTTGGCTACACATATTCAAGCGTTCAGTCGTAAGTGGAAAATATTTTGAAATAAAGTGCGCAAGCGCAGTTAATCTTACTCTTTTGTCTTGCATCGAAGGCTTTTACAGTCTCTGACCAGTTCTTGTCCGTGGTCTCTTTGCCAAGCTTCTCCAGGTCCTGGAAGGGTCAGTAGAGTCTTTATACAAATATTTCTAAAATTATATTTAAAGTGTCCAAACGTACGCCCTCGAACAGGTTCTTCTTGTCCCCGTAAGTCCTCGTATCCACCCTGCGCTCGTACTTGGAAGCTACTTGCATTTTGGGCTAAAATATTAATTGCTTTTACATCGTCATTTAAAGTCCCTTCTTTCCTTAAATGATTATAAAAAATAAACTCAAATTCAATCAGCTACTTACTGGATACTTCCCTGTAAGTGCCCTGAAAAATACAATTAATTACAGTTTCTTTACAGCGTTAAGCGTCTTTTTTTTTGTAGGAATTACTCTGGGTCTAGGCCACGTTTCATGGCTTTGTGCCTCAATTGTTGCTTTTGTCGTTCTTTCAGCTCTTTCAACTGCAAAAAAATAACGGTATTCAGTATTCCTGGAAGTTTCCCATCCATTTTTTTTTTTATATGTTTACGTCGTAGTCTTGTCGCTTTTGACGCTCTTCAAGATCGTATTTCTCTGTTTCGAGCCTTACGACCTGTTCCCAGAGTTCATGAGCCTTCTTTTTGAGCGCTTCAGCGGATAAGCCTGTAACGTCGAGCGCTTTGATTCGGAAGCTCATTGAAATTCGCTTCTCCTCTTCTAGTTGCTCCTTGGTCTTGTTCAATTCAGCTCGAGCGTCTCCCATTCCAAGCATCTAATGCATATAGGTGATGAAGAAATGTCATTTCTAACAATTAATTGCTACAATTGTTAATTTAAAAAGAACAAGTTTAGAAATTGAAATGCATTGCATCAATTAAACTTTTTCTTTCTGCCAATTATGTTGTTAGCATACATCGTCAACTCCATCTCGCTGTAGACTCAGCTTCCCTCCTACACTGGCCTACATAAAAAAATTTCAAAAAAAAGAGAATTTTAATTTAACTTTTACAATGTTGTTGGCTGTGAAATGACTAATGTTTGAAATTGTTTTTACTTTCTGGGCTTGAAGCATGAGCTGTCGTTTACGCTCAGCGTCTTCCAAGCGTCGCATCTTCTCTTCCTGTTCCCTTGCCTTCTTTTCTTCCAACTCACGCATGCGCCGTTCATCCTCCGTCCGTTTCTTCTCAGCCAATCGCTTTTCCTCTTGTTCACGCAGCGTCTGTTTTGTAGAATTAATTGAGAAATTAATTAGGGTTCTTTAATTACGTTTAAGGACAAATGATTCCAAGTAAACCACCTTTCGCTTTGCCTGCTTGTCTTTGAGTTTCTTCAGCTCATCTTCCTCCTTGGATCGTTGACGCCTCCATTCCAAAATGTACTCCTGTGTAATTCAAACTTGGAATTTCAATTTCTTTAAAAAAAAAAATTGAGAAAACTAAGTTTTCTACATAAATGTTTTAGGTACCTTTAGCTGCTCATCCAAATCAGAGCGAGTATGTTGTTGTCTCTAATAATTAAAAAAAAATATGTTTGTTTTTTTTGCTAATGAACTCTAAAATATGTTTTATAAATAATACTACCTTCAAAAATTCTGCTTCCCCTCCCTTAGGTTCCTCCCTTAAAATAAGTATGGCGAAGGTTAATTTTTAGAATTGAAAGGTCATTAGTCACGGCAAACAAAACTTGAAAAAAAAATCAGGGTTCTTTCAAAAAATTGAGAACAAAATATCATAGCCTGGGCTATCGTCTTACGCTAATCAAAAAATATTACGTTCAAATATCATAGGTCTAAAAAAGTATTTAACGAAAAGAAAACCACTGCTGATATAAGAAGATCGCAAAAATGCAGTGGTGAACCACCTTGCTCAAGAAGTACGTTCGGGTGGTTAAAAAAAAACGTTCAAAAATGAGTTCTTTTTAACACAAATTATTAAGAATTGACGATACTATTCAGCTTAACTCGCAGACTGTGAATTAGCAACGGACTTACTTCCTGTAATGAACAGAATTATACATTTTGAATTAATATATTAAGGCATTGTGTAAATCAAAACGTTTCTTGGCTCCGCCCCTCAATAATTGGTACGAAAGTTTTAGCCAGAAAGGTTCGGTTCCAGTGACTTACGTTTCCTCGTGCTCCACCTCTTCCTCTCTGCAAATCAAAAAACAGGGATATGTGCCAATTAGAACGCTTTTTAACAAAATAAAATTGAGAAAAAAATATGCAAGGTTAACGTGCAGGAGAACAGAGTAGGTCTTTGTGTGGTTGATTTACTGTTTTGGAAGATGCTAAAATCCTTTGTAAGGATTTTTCTCAAGTTTTTGAAGATCTGTTCTCGAGAAGCACGTTTCCTGTGTTCAAATAGGAATTCTGCTGCCCTACATCATCATTTTGACATTTCCTTTTCTACAAGCGATGGATCTCGATCAGTGCTAAAATTAGCCTTGAGCAACTGGTCTATAATGGGACTTGGCCCTGAGCCACCTCACTGAACTGATACTAACTAATAACGTATGGGTCCAAAGGACTTGCAGAATGATACATTTAGGCCATCAAGTTCCGGAATCTGGTGGACGCCGGGTGTGGCTACCGAAATTAACAGTTAACTGCATGCTAAATGACTGTTAACTATTTTTTTTTAAATTAAAAAAATAATTGTAAACAATTTTTCTACTTCGAGAAGAGAATACTCGAGGAATTACTTTTCAAGATACAACGACAGGAAGAAGACAATGTAGGAAAGAAGGTGAATTTTTTTAAATAAAATATATTTCATTCTGGATGAAATTTTTTTGCGAGAACAGAACATGAATTTTGCATTAAAGTTGGCCATATCTAAATTGTTTGCTGATAAAATGAGCCAATGGAAATTGAAGGACTTGAAAAACTGTGAGTTCAAAACGTTCAGAAATGTTTTAACGTAAAAACCAATTTTTTTTAGAAAAGTTGATCGTTTAACTAGTGACGGGCTATGTAGGTCAGGGGTTACTTACGAGTATTCCTCGTCCGACATGCTGCAGCACTCTTGAGCAAAGCTGAAGTATTTCAAAACGAATTAGAATTGATTCTACACAGCAAATGATAGGATTCTAGTTTTTTTTTTTCAAAAATTTAGAAAAGAGTTTACGTGTGTTAGGAGTCAACTAAATGGAACAGAAAGGCTTGGAAATGCTGAGCTACTAAAGCGATCTCCTTCGCAAAGACGCTTTAGAATCTCTAGCTCCGAAGACTCGCTCCTTCGATGTGCTTGAAGCGTCGTCAGGTTTTGCATCTGCTAAAAATATAATTTGTGGAATTCCAGATCCAGCCCACATTTCCCGTCGCTCCGCGCTCTAAACCAACGCTTTCAGTCTTCCTGTATCAAGTATTATTTCCGAAAAAAAAATTATAACGTTATACATCGACCCGACACATGAGACGCTACGGATACTTGACAATTTTGTCTCTTTTGCACACAGCGTCCCGGAGGAAGCTTTTCTGTCCTCATAAGTGTCACCACTTCATTTTCATACATTTGTTTCAAGTCAAATATTTCAGACGGGGGACCATTTATTTATTCTACCAAGAATTGAGTAGAGAGGATCTACGCTGCCTTTCAGCGTTTTCATCTATCTTTTTTTAATTAGTAAGCTGCTGCTCTACGTTTTATGGCTTCGCTAATTAGTGGGCCAATTCCTATTCTTCCATCAAAGAGGCCAAAGATTCCTTGTATTCTCCTCCTGCAGCGCTAACAGGCAACTTCTGCGGCGACAAGTTGAGGCTAAAGCTGACTTCTCGACGTATTGTTTGGGAGGGAATGTCAGCCGATGCGCTGCTGGACTTGGACTCAACTTCCCAGCGATCCAGAAAGTTTGAGCGCTGCGGGAGGCCTGACGCTGGAGTGTTAGGGCGGGAGAGCGGGATCACAGGGACACTGTCATCGGATTCCGATTGTTCGTCATTGCTCAAGTAGTCATTGTAAATTTGAATAGATTCCGCGCTCCAGGTCTTTAGCTTACGCTGAAGCTGTGTGCATTCATGGCGCAAGCGTCCCAACTAGAAACACATTTTTTTTTTAAATTTACGTGTTCTAGAAAAATTATTACCTCTTCAGCTAGTCCATCGATTTCAGCGTCCAGGTCGTCGATGTCCGTATCATGGGAAACTAGACCTACTAAATGCTCCACGAAGAATTCAGTTGGGTGACGGTGTGGATGCATGTCAGAGTAGCGGTAATATAGCTGCGTAATTGTGTACGTTAGAGCTGAAATTATTTTGTTGCGACCCAGAAACGCTTTAAGCTTGGCTTCACGTAAATTCCGTTGTATGTTTTCCGGTGGATGCTTGAAGTTAGCTTCTAGCTAAAAGTTGTTTTATAGGACATAACAATGCAAAGCTCAGAGCAATCGCTGGCAGCGATTAAGCTCCTTACCTCAGGTAGGGCCATATATTCTGGACCATCTTCTACAACGGGCTTAATTCCTTGAAAAATGAACCCACTCCGAGTCGTATATCGCGGAGTGATGACTCGGGAACTGTGATGAAAATGATGATGCGATTGATGATCAGGCGCCAGTTGGTCATCCGAAACCGAATTCATTTTTCTAACAAAAAATCTTCGTTTTGATTTTTTTGAAATCAAAAAGCTGCTTTTCCTATTATGCGTTTTTTTCCAAAATGATGGAAATATTTTGATGTGAAAGCTTTTCTCCAGAGAAATGACCGTTGCCAAAGTGTTTCATGCAAATGCCTGCTGCTTGCATGCGTATGCTCATCAATTCATCATCTTCGATGACGTAGACAACGGACAGCTTATGATCAGTTGAAGTTTGCATAAAGTTTATTGACAGATAATTATAATTTCGTCATGTCCCGTAAGATCATCTTTCAGGTAACAAATTCAAAGAGATCAAAATCTCATCCTACTTTTTAAATCTCTAAACAATCCCATTTCATTTTTTTTTAATTCACAAAGTACGACTAATTTCTACATGATCTACGTATCGTTTCTTGTATCGAATATTCCTGAAGTGATTTCTCCAGTGTAATTTACCAAGAATTTTCGATTGAAGGCAATGTAGTGCGCTCGGGTGGCCTAAATAGGTTAAAGAAAAAGTTAGAAAAAAGGCTCAGATTGAGAAAATCGTTTGCTACATGTTAAGATTGTTCTAAACATACTTGTCGTATTGGGTGTTGAAGTTCGTCTTCTCAATTGTGGGCGGAGACGCCGTGGCAAAGGTTGATCCGAATTCTTTGGGCGGAGGCAGCGCCATTTCAGCCAATTCCTCCGACACGTTGCGCTTCCTGTACCACCAGTACTCGAAGATCAGCGTGAAGCAAGCCATTACGATTCCCACAAAAATCACAATGAAGACACCACCTTTGCAAAAAATCAATTGATGCTCATTGTTCATTTCGATACCTGAATAGATTTGGTAACGTACCGATGTTGTGGATACTGATACCGTCAGACTGATTGTCATCCTTTTCGCATTTCTTTTTATCCGGGTTGTCATTCCACCATGTTTCTTTCAACTGCTCCAGGTATCGCTGATTCAGGAGCTTCAAAATCCTTTTCGAGTACAATATAATATTGAGACATTAAATCATCGCTGAATTTCGAGGCCGTGATTGTGCTATTGGTGACATGCCGTGCTAACCTACTTGGACATGAAGCAGTTGCATGCGAAAAGTTTTGCTTAAGCACTAGACAAGCGTTTTAGGTGTAAAATAAGAAATGTTGACCTAGGTCGTTATATCAACAAGCCGTAATTATTGAGCAAGCCTGCGACGGGCACGTTTTGCTCAAATAATATTTTGAATTTTGAAACATTCTGTTTTACAATGCTGTGCAAAACGCTTGGTAACATCAAAACATGACTAGAATAAGGAAATCTATGGACCGATACTAAACATTATTTTAGACTGGACATGAACACTTTTTGTGTCACTGAAAGTGGACACCCTTACGCATCATTTAATTGATCTTTGAGGGGTGAGCCCTGCTGAACGGCTAAAGCATACGGCTTTCGTGAAAATTCTTCACCAATCATTTGTAAATCACAGTTGGTGAGAACCTGGTATCGTATATCCGTCGCATCACCTATTCCAATACAAATCGTAAAGTGAACTGTGCAAATACTAAATTGTAAAGGCATTCGCGTCATTTTGGATTTTCAGAAATGTGCCATTCAGTATACTGTCTCGGTATACTTGCGGAAGTGAGGCAATTAAAACAGGGGGTTCCCTGCGCATGCGCAATCCCACTCCTTACATGTGGGAAATGGATTCTTTAAGTGGGGAGCCCTTCTGGACAGCAATGGCGTAAGGCTTCCTTGAAAATTCTTCGCCCTTCTGGTCAAAGTCACAACTGATCGTAGTTTGCCATTTTACGTTCGTTGCCTCATCTGGCCCATTCGAGTTAAATTGATTTATGACGTAGAATTGAAATTCAACAAATTATATTTCGAACAGGTTTCAGAGCATGCGCAACTCACCCAGAAATGCAAATCCGTCTTTTTCCTTGGACGAGTCATTGACATTCAGCGCTCGGACACGCTCGACCGCTCCTGTGAAGTTTTCCGGTGGTATGTTCTCCATCATTGCTTGCCACATTTTAGTGTACTTGTCGCTAACAGGGTAGTCCCAGACTGCCAGTTGCGACCGTTCGAAGTCAGTCATGCTGTCATTCAAGCTCATGTCCTTCCAAATCCTGTTTAGAAATGATTTCAATTAAAAAACGCTTTCAGCGTTTTCAACTGGCAGACATCCAGGAGAATAGGTGAAGGAGTGGCGCAAGCGCAGTGTACTTTTGGTTTGTATTTTGTTTTAGTCAATTTACTCATAGAAGCGATGTTCAATGTGAGCCATGCGGTCAAAATAGATCCAGGCAGAGCTACCCCTCATCGGTGCATATTGGATTTTGTACTGCTTGCTCAAATCTTCCAGCGATTCAATTGGAGCGTCTAATCGAGAGACAGTCAAAAAGGCAGCCAAGTTTGCGGTGTAGGAGGCAATGATAATGAAACCAAAGAGCCACCAAGTAGCCGCCACGAGCCGTCCTGAAAGATTTTTGGGTGCTTCTCCGCCTCCCTGGCAATTCGCAAATTATAATTTAGAAAATTTTGAAATTTGAAAACTTTTCTATTTCGAAAACATACTTGCGGAGTAAGCGAAGTCATACAGAACCAGAGGCACTCCTTCAAATTAAATTCACGCTTCTCCTCGTCGTCTTCGTACTTCTCACGGTTGTTCTGGTAGCTGTAGGGACTCCAGCGGTCAAAGACCCACATCAGAAAACTAAAATCGAAATTTATTTTCACTTTAATTGAAAACTATTAAACGAAATGAGAATTTGAGAAAAAAAACAGAACAATACCTCGTGAAAAAGTAAGCCCCCAAAATGCACATCCAGACGTCATTTTCGAGTACCGTTAAAAACTTGAAGAGCGATGTAGGAACTTTGGGCTTCTTCATCAAAATTGAAATTCCAACAAGGTCGTAGTAGGGTACTGTAAAGTCCACAACGCTTTCTCGCTCGGCCATGACGGACATCGCTCCTAGTGCAATATCAGCGCGCTGAAACGTCAATGACAAAGCGATTAGAACAATTTGCGAATCCAAAATAACTAATTACGGAATAAGTACCCGGTCCTTAAGTTCTCGAACCATGCCGTTCCAATCGTGCGGAAACGTTTCGTTCATGTAGCCGTAACCGTCCTTGACGTCTCGAATCGTAAAATTAAACTTGAGCTCCTCTCTGATTTTATTAAGGAGGTCAATGCAGTAGCCTTTATAGCAATTCTTGTACTTGTCCTCTTTCTTTGTGATGTTACAACCCTCGATCGGCATAACGAACGGAGCTTGCTGAAAGTAGAAGCATGTTTAATTAAAAAATGGAGTTTCCACAATTTTCAAACATTTTTTTTGAAAATCTTACGATGTAAGTTACGATTCGAAAGACAGTGTGCGCAAGGTGTGCGACCAAGTCCCTCCCCTTGTCGAACTCGATGAGGCTTCCCTCGACGAATCCAGCAGTCCACTTCCCAATGTAATCGTTGTCTTTGGGCTTGGCCGCGTTCTGTGGATACCGGAGCCGATGGATGTTCACTTTAAATGTTGGATAATTCTTTCCAATTTTTCCTTCGAGGATAAATTGAATGCCGTTTTCCTTGCTTGCTGTCCTCATTGCACCAAGTAGATCCAAAGTATGAATAGGATACGCTGGGTCGACCTTGTTTTCCTTTGGATAATACTTGCAAGTATTGTTGTCAATGTTCAGTTTCCAGGTTCCAGCAGTCTTCATATTTCTACAAAAAAAATACTTTCAGTTTTCAATTGATTTTCGAAACTCTGAATTTCCGAGTTGCTATATGAGGTCGCGAAGCTTACGCAACGGACAAAATGGCGTCCACTGCAACATCGAAATAGAACATTTCCGTCAGAGTGACGTCTTTCAGCTTAAGGGTTCCTTTCAAGGACGTCTTTCTTGCGTTTTCAGGAATGTCTTCTGGAATCAAGTGGACCAGGGTCACTTCAGTGTCACACAGGGTACAACTCGGGTAGTTCTTGTCTCCGGCCACCTGAAACGACCCTTAGAATTATAAGACTCTCTATTTTAAGTACGTCCCTAACGTCAAGCAATCTTACCAGCGTCATCGAGTACCAGGCAAATTCGTCACTGAAATAAGGGCCATTTTCAGCCTTCGGGTCGCTTGCTATCGCCAAAACCTCAGAGATCTGAGTGTTTTTTCCTGCGATGAAGAAGTTGACAATGTCGACATGAACGAGTCGGCGGACTTGAGCAGTGAGTTTTGCCTTATCCGTTTCCGTTTTGGTGAGTAGATGCCTTGTAGGCATATTCTGAAGGAGGGACTTATACTTGTGGTACATTTCTGTAAGTAACCAATTAATTGCAATTAATCATAACAATAATTGATTTTTAATTTTATTTGAGCCCGGAGATTGCTTACCGTACTGCTCCTCGTCGAACATCACAACTGCACTGGTCATATTTTGTTTCTCAACGAAAGAGCGGACATTTTGGATCATGACGTCGGCCGGAGGGGAAATCTGAATCAAGTACTTTTGCTGTTCGTCCTTTAAGTTTCGCCATTCTCTGTAAGACACATTTTCCATTGTTGCACAGTATCGTATCATAATTTTTTTTTAATTTAATTGGTCCCTTCAGACAGATTTAGAAGTACGACCATTCGTTTCTTCCGGATTTTCCCCAGGAAAATACAGGTGTGGGAGAGGATTTTTTGAGGTAATTACACAAGGCTCAGTTTAATTACCTAATTAACCCAAGTATCATTTTGGTATTGGGTAATTTGGTATCATGCTAATATGGAACTATTTAATTGAAATTACCTGACATCTCCATCTTGGCCAAAGGTGGCAGCGACTGTTGGCATCTGCATGGCAGCGAGAGCGATTTTGACGCCCTCTGATGGGATTCCGATTCTGGTGAAATCAATGGCAATGTCCGGTGGGTAGTCGCTTTCCATTGCGTCATCATAGAATTTGCAGACTAAAGGACAGCAGTTAATATTTAATAATAATTAAATAATTATTCATTTAAGTGCACCATATTTGGTTTCAAAATTACATGCAGTTGTGATCTTGGCAGAGTCATTGAAATTGGCATCAAAATAATGCACTTTCTCCACTTTGATCTTGTAGACTGGAGTTTCTTCGAAGAATTTCAGTGCCGCTTCAAATAGCTTCCTCCCTTCAGGTTCTTGATGAATGAAAACTAAAAGGTTAAATTGATGTACAAATGAATTTGAAAACATTTTAAATTTAAAAATTTAGATTTTCATAGATGATTGTCCTAATGTTTCATTATGTTTTAGGACGATCACACAAATAATTTCAACAGAAGCGGAGCTATTCTAAATTTTACTTGACTAATTTGGGTTGTAGCATTTCAAAATCGCTGTTTTAAAAGCGATTGTTACAATGGGATTATACAAAGTCATAAAACTTTTTGTATCGACTTTCGAGTTCCGTCTTGCACAATCGATATATTTAAGGCATTCATAAAATTATCGTTGTTTCAAATTTGGGTAGGTTTAGATTAATTTTGTTGCAAAATAGTTTCAGCGATTTCGCCATCTTTAAATTTTTGGAAATATGGCATGCCGTGCATGGTATTCACAGTAATTGGCCGTATTTGAAAAAAAAAAGTTTTAATTTCAGAAATTGTTGAAGGCCGTGGACTTTTGTTTTAGTTTGTGCAGCTCTAGTTAGCAGACATATGTAAGAAAAGCTACTTTGATATAAACAGCACAACCTGCCAATAAATGTCACGCTACTACAAGTTCCTTCTCATTGGTCACGCTCTCCAAATCGCTGAATTTTTAATATTGGTGTCCATTTGTTCTCTATGGAAGGAAAAGCCATTATGACCTCCTTCCATTCCCTAAAGATGCTCGGTCGCCATTTTGAAAAAAAATTATTGAAGCCAAAAACGCTTTTGTAAGAACGATTTTCATGTTTTCTGCTGCATTCTACGCTGACACATGCTTCCCAATCCCTATTGCCATAATTGAAGTTTTGAAATTGCCTACTAATGCCAAATTGAAGTTAAATTTTCAGAAGCGACATGACAGCGTTAGGTGGGCAGGAATATGTGCAGGTGTATCGGTTCATCAGTTCCGATATCGAAACCGATCATTCATGAGACGCAAAAACAGAACTTCGGAACATGGACGTTATTTCGTTTGCTATGATCATTTATCCCAGTTACAGTTCCAAAGTTAATTAATTACAAATTTTAACTGTGTTTATGATTTATGGAGGTGACTTTTAAGTTAAAGGTTAGCATATCGCAAAGTTGGCTATAAGACGTAGCGCTGAAGTTTTAGTGCGACTTACTGACGTTAACAGTGGTGTCTTCTTTGGCAGCCAGCGTCACTGCAAATGTGAAGGCAAAAATCAGCGCTAGCGAACGACCCAGGCACCGTGGGACGCTCATCTTGAGTAACGTCCAGATAGCAACAATTATTTTCTAAGCAATGACGAAACGTAAATGGCAGCGCTTCTTATCAGAACGCCACGGGCCGAATGTGAAGAGCTTTGCCCGTGAGTTTCCAGCGCTAGTTCCAGGACACGGGGCCAAATTGGGTTGTCGTTTCCACTTTCACGGCCTGCCCTGCACGCCCCTTTATTTTAGCAAATGACGCGCTTAGTCTAGAATTGCCTAATTTAGACCGAAAGTTCTGTAGGTTGCAAAGTACGAAAACATTCGTTTGGTCGCTGGAAATGATTGGCATGAAATGACAGGACCAGAGGCATCCATTGTCCACAGCTCATCATTAATTCAAAGCTAGTTTCTTTCTCCCAGAAAGCTTAGGCTAAAATTCCCGAGCTCGACTCCGCCTCCTTGACACGGAAAGATGAATTGGTCTCCTTTAAAATGTCATAGATACGATAGAACGACAACTCCAAGGTAAAGGGTCTATGAGTGTGACCTCGTCAAGCGCATCTTTACAAGAAATGATGACTTGGATTTGCGTTAAATGTAAGATGGTTAAGCTCGAAAGCTTACTATATTTCGAGTTATATGGAAGTCAAAGTGAAATACAATACAAATACAAACGATAACGAGCTGAAATAAAATTGATAAAACAGTGACATGATTATAATACTTAAAGTAATCTACTCTACTTTTTCTTGGTTTTTCGTATTTTCTTAACATAAGCTTCTACGAGCTCTTTGATCTTAATTGGATTGATTTCCCCAGTCTTGTTATGGCAAATCTGTAATAATAAATAAAAGTATTTGAATCTTCCAAAAAAGACCATTTTAATTATGCTACACTAACCTTCGGTACTGCGCGTCTTAGAATATCTTTGTATTCATCCTTTGTAATGTGCTTTTTGCTATAATGTGGCTTGAGGGAGACTTTGACCTCTTCGACAACGCGCTCTTGCCGGTTAAGTTTCTTCAAAAACTGAATTGAGTAATATTACATTTTTAAACTCAATTAAATCAATAGAATCAATATGACATATAGCATACCTTTTCTTTGACACGAAGCTCAACGGCTGACGTGGGAACTTCTTCCGTAAGACGGAGCTCTCCTTCGCTCAGATTCACGGCTTTCTTATTCGAGTTTCCTGCTGAGGGAAACAAGTTTTTTTTAATCAGTCCTTCTGAATTGATTAACATGAATGATGTCATGCTAATTACACCGAATAATATTGTTTTTTTTTTTTGCTAACCTTTACGGGATTTTGACTTGTGACTGGATTTAATCTTATCCCCTTTGTTATGGGTATTCGGTGCGGTTGAAGACTTCTTGATAGGTCCGCCAAACAGCGTATCAAAAATTCGACCAGCCGGACGTCCCTTGCCTTTTCCACTTCCCGCTCCACTATCAGCGCCATGACTTTCCGTCGCATTGCCACTCTTCTCGTTCCTATGCCCGGCTCCCGGTGCGGAAGAATGATGGGTGGAGTCTTTTGGCGGTTCAAAAAGATCATCTCCGTCACTGCTGTTGGGTGAGAATGGAGAGTCTCCACCCTCAGTTCGCCTTTGCGCCGGAGCAGAGAAATTCTGGTCCCTGGGAAGAAGCACAGAGCTGCCTGTGTTGTTCTTCTTTCCTATCACATTCCCCGGGATGGGCATTCGACTAGAATTAAGATTGCCCTGCGCCGCCACGGTTTGCTGAACCATTGCCAATCTGGACTGTGGCGTCAGGAGCGGTCCATAGAGGGCGTTGGCGACAGTTGCCAGTACACTCTGATTAAATAAATTTGAAGGAGGCATGCGGAGTTGGGG
The DNA here is from genome assembly GCA_021029175.1 of Bilobella aurantiaca. Classification (NCBI taxonomy): domain Eukaryota; kingdom Metazoa; phylum Arthropoda; class Collembola; order Poduromorpha; family Neanuridae; genus Bilobella; species Bilobella aurantiaca. The sequence goes on along the minus strand of VYYI01000056.1, from coordinate 35,225 downwards.
CATTGGCGGGGTGGGTATTACAACAGGCATTTGTCCAGGACAAATAGTTCCAGATTGAACGTTTTGGAATCGAGAAGGAAACAGCCCAGGAATATTGCCTATTCCCATAGGCCTTGCAGCAATTGGAGAAACATTGGAGACTAGTAATGGGACCATTGGTGTTGAGCCAACTTGAATGGAAGACAAATTTTGAATTTGGCGCTCAGGGGAGTGGAGACATATTTGACGTATAGAGTCAGCATGCGCAAATTCACTGGTCACAGGAGGAGATCCGGAAGGAAGCGGCGGTGACGCACTAATAACATTTGGTGACGGTTCTTTTGGGGGAGTAGAGGGACTAACCGGATACTCTTCTCCAGTCGCACCGTTCCGATCCACTGAGTTTCGTGTTGATGTCACTAGTGCATCGCCGCGTGCCGGTGATTTTCTAATGTCACTTTCCAAAAGAGGATGTCTTCCAGTTACCTCATTACTTCCCTTTCCTTTTGCATCATCATTAGAATGATGTTGTAATTGAGTACTATCGGCTGGAACTCCATGCGCATGCGCATCCGGTCCTCGATATATCGGAGATTTTCCAACATTTTCGCCAGCACTTGTGGTGCTAACTGCAAGGCGGTCTGGATCTGAGTCATTAGCCTTATGCTCTTCATCATCACTCAGAACGATTAAAGTGGGAGAGCTACCAATATTTTGCTCTTGAATAGGCGAAGATTCCAGATCAATGAGTACGGTTTTCTTGATAGATTTATTTTTACTCCTATCCTTTGAACTCGTCCGAATGCGGCCGCTCTTTTTGTTGTCAACACTCTCCGAACCCTTCTTTGCCTCTAAGGGTCCAGAGTCCTTTTCCTTTTCAACAGTTTCTTTTCCTTTCTGGAAATTTAAACTTACAACAATACTGTCACCATCAGCAAAAATGGCCTTTGCTGGAGAAATTGATTTCTCTCGTCGTTTCCTCTTTTTCCTTTTTTCTTTTTCGACAGGGTTAACGATTTTCTCGACTATTGGCTCCGACACAATAGTATTCGTTTCTGCAGCTTCTTCGACTTTCTTGTCACTTTCACTTTTGCGGTGTTTCTTATTGGACACAGTAGATTCCGCCGCAAAGTTTCTCACCCCTCGGTTAGAGCCTGAGCGGGACCTTCCAGTGGAGCGAGACCTGCGCCGCATTCGCTTTTCACCAGGACTTCGACTCCGTTTTCTGCTCTGATGAGGCTTTATTGGACTACGAGATCGGTGATGCGACCGTGATCTGCGATCCGATCTTGATCGTCGAGAACGAGCTGGTGAGGCATACCACTGTGTAGGCGAAGGAGTACGGTCTCGATGATGACGCCCTTGGCGAGGTTTGGATGATCTAAATGTAAATAAAAAATAATAAAGTACAAAAGCGAAGGTTTGTTCTGATTTGGAAATGTAACAAAATTAAAAGAAACACCTTACCTTGAATGAACAGATCGTGAGCGGCTTCGCTCACGATAATTTTTGATAGGGCTCGAGCTACGATTTGAATGTTTTGAATGTGCTCTTGCAGAACGCGGTCTTGACCTTCGTGGCCGCGACCTATGTTCTCTGCTGCGGCTTCGCTCGCGAACACGGTGCGTGTCCTGGGACGGAGAATGCTGTGGAGCAAATGGTGATTTCATAACCTCTCGCTCACGACTGACATTCTCGTCTTCCAACTTATTTTCACGCTCTCTAAAATAACGTTCCTCTGGTTTAGATTTACCATCCCTGTAATTAAACAAAAGACTTTATTTTATTAAATAACAATTAATAAAAAAAATATGCCACAGTAGGAGGGCAGGTTTTGCAGGTATTTTACCTGTAATTCCTTTGCTTCGAAGACTTCGATGGTTTCTTCCAATGAACATCTTCCCTTGTCTCATCTTCATCTGTTACATGTCCATGGTAGACTTCGTCTGGTATTTTCTTCTCAGAAAATGAAACCACGTCCGAACTCGAGCTTGCTCGCGACCTCGACCGCCTCCGTTTCTTTGCCTTCTTAGATTTTTTGTTCTTTCTCTTCTTCTTGTCGGGAATTTCGAGAATCTCTCCTTCTTCACAATTACTTTCGGCTGAAAGACTTCTTGACCTCTTACGACCTCTCTTATTGCCCTTCCCTTTCTTTCCTGACTTGTGACCTCGCTTGCCTTCCTCATTTTTACTGCTCATCCGCTTTTCACGTAATCTCCGCCGTTCAAAATCTTCATCACTCTCGTAAGTCGAGTTGGCGTGAGCCGAGCTCGGACTAAAATTGTGGTTTTCAGTATTGCCCCCATCAGTTTTCTCTAACATTATAACCTGAGTGGGTGGCAAATCATCTTCATTATCATCCATAGCACTTTCTACCAATTGAAGCGGCCTGGGTTCATCGTCTAGTTCTGGGGGTGGAGTTTCGATGATTTGAACTTCCGGCGGAGCTTCGTCGATAACTACAACCTCGTCATCGTCGTCTAGATTTACCGTTGGAGGGATTCTACGAAGTGGCACAGCTGCAGTTGGTTCCTTGTGAACCGTTGAAATAGGTTCTGTAGTGTCATCAACAATTTTCCGCCATTTACCCTCTTCATGGTTTACAGTTTCCTCCGTTGAGCCTAATGGTTCGAAATCGGCTTCCGGTGACTTTAACACAGTCGTCGGCAAATGCAACTCGGGTTCTAGGGGAGTTGTGCTATCTTCCTCTTCTTCATCAGACCCAAAAATTTCTGCCACAAGAGATACTTTCTCAGCTTCAGCGCCACCACTGCTCCCGTCTTCGGTGTCATGTTTAGAGGCAAATGCCTTTGACATTTCAGTTTGAAAACTAATGCTGCTTCCACCTTTGGCTTCCTTTTTCATTACCCCCTTATTGCGACGAATAAGAGAACCCATAGAAAATATCCTATGTCGTGAAGGTATTGAAAACTGAATTGCTGGACGACGAGAGTCGTCACTTGAAGTTGTCGGCAAGGGCAGTGGTATGGTTTCAACTGTCGGTCGAACCTTAGCTGGAGAAATTGTGAGGCTGATATTGATAGGTTGTGTCTGAGGCAAAGGCACCTCGTCCTCGTCACTGTCATCCAGAGGATGACAAGGGTCATATTCATCCTTGACTTGTTCCTCTCTTTCGTCCATTTTACCTGACTCGTCCGGAGACAGTTCATGAGAATCTTCATCATCCACGTTTGGGCCACCGCGCACTGATGGGGGCGGTGTCGAGTCCGGAAGAGGAATGCTAAGCGGTGAGTCTGGTTCAACGTCACCGGGCAAGGAGTCACTACCGTTTTCACTCAGCGGATCCTCGTAAACTTGTCGTCCTAGAAAGTTAGCGGAAGTTAACTGGCTGACCGGTTCAACGTTGATCTTCCTCTCCGGCTCATACAAGGCTTGGTCAGCTTCGTCAATGACCATTTCGTCCTCTTCGTCACTCCCTCCAACACTGCCAACAGCTCCACCTTCAGCTATAGCCTCCGGTGCGACGTCTATTGTTGAGTCCGTATTTCTTCTTGATATGGGACGCGGGTCGTCTAAAAACAAACGACAGTATAAACAAATGATTAATATAAAACCATTAAAAATGACTCTTTTTGAGAAATTGATAATAGTATATACCTTCAATGTCACTGTATATGTTGAACTCGTCGTCTTCTTTATCACTGTCATTGTCATTGCCATTGTCCTTTTTCCTTTGTGCACATTTGTCAATATCATCAAATCCGGCTAAGTCTTCATACGCAGAATTTTGTTCCCCTCCTCGACTCGGGTTACAGGAAGAAGACGGATTTGCACGAAACGTAAAATTACCGGTTGAAGACTGTACATTATCATTAGAACTGCTTGAACTCTGGGCGGAACGATTTGATGATTCAGATGGTCCAGAACGCGACATCTCCCTAGAATTCGAAGTGGACCCACTCGTTGTGAGGGCCGCTGTGAAAATAACGTTTGAACCGTTTCTCCTTATTCGAGGTGGTGATCCTTTGTTGCCAAAGGAATCATATCCACTGGAATCATTCTCTGGAGAAGGAGAATGTAAGAGTTTCTCTACATCCACTGACATTGATGGAACCAAGCGCCCATCTCCGCTTGAAATTTGCATATTTTTGTCTTGAAGCAAAATGTGCTGTCGACTGAGAATTGGGCCTAGAACGTTGACACTAGATGCTGGCTGGGCTGCGGCACAAGCGAGAACACGTTTTCGAACATCACTTATCCGAACTGGTTGAACTCTTACTAAGCCAACACCGCCCTCTTCATCAGAACTCCTTTACACAAAAAATTAGTGCTAATTTATCTTCTAACAATAAAAGCTGGAAACTAATTAGTACTTTACTTACAAGTAATCGGCTAGGTCATTCACAGTGGAGTAGATCCGAAGCGGTGCAATTCCAGCCTGATGACGCTGTGTTCGAATGGCAGCAGCCGAGGACGAAGGCCCTACTGGATGGGGTGTATGCGAAGGCCTACAAGAAGGAAGACCTACGTAAACTTGTCCAGGTCTTGGCGGCAGAATTCCCAACTGCTGAATTAAGCGACCTCTGGGTGTCGCGGGTTTTCGTTCCATCGCAACTCGACGTTTTCGAGTTCGCTTCTTCCTTCCGCGGCGAATCCTTCTACCTGAATTGGAGCGAGGCTGGATAGTTCGCTTCCTTCCACGAGAAGCGGCTCGCCTGCTACCATTAGCGGTCACGGTGGACGCTGATCGTCGCCTCATAGGTTGTTGCTGGCACTCGGTAGTATCTTGATGAGATTGGTTAACCTAAAAGTATGTTAGTTCATCAGGTGAATTGGAAATGCTACGTCTGTTATTTCCTAACTCAAGTTTAAATTTATTTTTGATACAATTTCTGGCGAGAAGGGGTTGGAAGGGAAAACGTCAAACTCAAAATTCAAAAAATAAATTGAAACGTGAGTTAGGAAGAAAACAGACTAGTTAGCGCATAATGTTAAAAAAAAGTACATCCGTATCTCGTCTTCGGCGCTGCATGATACGCCGACTGAGGCCAGTACGGGGCATTCTAGATCTTGATCGACGAGGGAAGTTGGCCGCAGTGTGCTCCATGTCATTATGAGCCTTGTCGAAATAAAAGTGTTTCAGCACTAAATTCTTGGCTTGTGAATTTAGTTATTATCACTCACTTGAATTCTAGCCGCAGCGCAAGCGCTACACCACCAGTCGACATCGGGAACAGCATGAAGGGGAGGATCCAAACATTCCAGGTGATAACCGTCGTCACAGTCGTCGCAAAGAAGCAGCCTATCTTCACGATCACAACAGCCGCAAATTTCACAAAACGTCGGGTCAGAGAAATCATCGTACTCTTCATGCACTTGTTGTGCGATTGGAGCGAGCTCATGGACGCGCACAACCTGTCCTCTAACCTTGTCCAGCACAAGTATCGAGTGAAAATTCTTCCTGTCTATAGGACACGTTGTCACATTCTAAAATAAAATTAGTCGTTAGCTTTAATTTATTTACTAATTAGTCAATACTACTTCACAAACAAACCTCGGCCCACTCCACAATACACTTTAGGCAGTAGCAGTGTTCACAAGTGTCGGGAGTTCCAATTTCCTGCTGCCGAAAGATTCGAAGACAAATGGGACACTTGTCTAGCGTACCATCCAAAGAATCGTCGGAATTCTCATCGTAGCTGTTTCCGTCGCTTGACTCCTCTCCTGACGAATGTATCTGATCTAAAATGCACAACTTTAAGGTCAATACGTTCATTAACTAATTAAGATTAATTAAGTCGCTACCTTCATCACCGTCAGAGTCATTGTACCCTGGTGTTTTACTATCTATAGCTGACATAATCAAGCTTATTCGCGGAGCGCTGACCCCTGTAACCAAAAAACATTTTTATATCAATTCCAGAATCACAAATTTAATTAGTAAACCTCTTTATACTCAAATTTTCGGGAATTATTGGGCTTATTTATAATTCAAATTTTCCAAATGGTTCCTGAAGCAGAAAGTTTTTAGCTGGTGAATTACTATATTGATTTCTGCTGCTTTTCGGTGGACATTGTTGACATTGAAAATTTCACTAATATTGATGAATATTGATTTCAATTTGTAATCCATAAAAACAGGAACTAATTGAAGTTAACGTAGAATAGAATTGACAGGACCAAAAACTGAGCTTATCCGAATTCCGGAGCGATGATCTGTGTATACCTCCTTATCTTGTGATGACTTTTGTGAGGAGAGGTAAGTGGCCTCTTTTAGAGTCACTTAACGGGGGGCGACGGAAGGAAGCAGATAGTTTATCCCAAACATTTATATCCTATATCCGCATATCGAATTATCGCATCCTTTATATCCAATTCCCTTCTCACACAGGGCGACCTCAAGACAGTACAATGTCCATCTGTCCAAATGTCTGTCCTCATAAAATACGTACACAAGGTGATGTTCATGGCGGGGATATTCATCCAAGCTTCAAGGTATAACGTCAAAAAATGTCAGAGGTCAATTAATTAATTGGTTATTTAGTTAATTACTAATCGTTGTTCGTTGTTGCCTAATGTCGATACTTCGTTGAACCTCATTTTTAAAGAGAAGAAATATGTAAGCAGCCATCTATTGGAGGGTAGATGAATCTTTACCTCAAATTGTCAATAGCAATTGGTTTAGTGTCCGGCGCTGCTACTGCTGGACGAACGATTATTTAACTAAATTGAAAGACAGCAAAATAATTGCATTTATAATTGGTTCATAATTACTTTTGAATTTAATATCTGGCCAATTTTGTCCACTAGTTCACTTTTACATGCTGATTAATTGAGACCCTAAAGTACTTTCAGTTAGCTATGTAAATCAAAACCGATCATTGACGGCATACGTCGATTTCGATAATAACTCTATTATTATATGTATTTCTATTTATTCGAACTGTTTTGTGCAGGAAGTATTTAAGCTCGAACCCAAACCAAAGATAACTTTCCTATCTAATTATAAATCACTATTAATTGTTAGGCAGAGTTTCTCAAACCTAAATTGTCTTAATTGTTTGTTCCGTGCTCCATTTACCATTTCGAGCGGATAAACTAAATGGACCTAACTGATGACTGATGACTTATGTCATGAAGTTTTATAATATAAGCTCATTATTTTCGTCGTAGAAAGTGTTTGTGAAAGGTTGGAGTTTATAAAATGAGACTGCAAATGAGAATGAGTTTTTACTTCTTCGGCGCACAACTCAAGTTTTACCTTGCATGCTTTGAGTTTTTTTTCGCATAGAGCATAGCAGCTGCCATCATTTCCACACGTCTGCGGATTGGCTCTTTCCGGTGAAGTTTCATGTGCTTCAGCTTCGTCAATTGCTAATTAATCGTTTCATCAATTAACTTCTAATTAAAGTCTCAAGATGGGTCGTATGCACGCTCCTGGGTACGTACAATCGGTCAATCTATAAATGGGTAATCTTGGGTGTTGACTTAACATTGTGTCATAGCGGTTTCTTTAACCTTGTTTAGAAAGGGTATTTCCCAGAGTGCCCTTCCATACAGACGAGGAGTAGCCACTTGGCTTAAGCAAAGCTCAGATGATGTCAAGGATCAAATCTACAGCTTGGCAAAGAAGGGATTGATGCCATCAAAGATCGGTATGAAAATATCAAGAAAATTGGTTCATTTGTTGGATAGAAAATTCTCGAAGCAAACAGTAAAGCAAACTGCTTTAGTCGTTGCAGCTTATACATTTAGATCCAGTTTAAAAAAAGACTAACCGAACTGAAATTGTTACATTCAAATGTGTATTCAAATGTCAATGAATACTAAATCATATACCATAAGTATTAGTTCCTTCTGAATTTCCAAATCGGCCAAGGTAAGGTAGCGCTTTGAGTCCAGAACGAATCGGTTATTCTACCAGTGAAAGGATTTACGGCTGAGCGGTGGATTTGGAAGTTTTAGTACCCAAGCTTTTATATTTCTTGAAGACCATGCTCATTCAAGGGTTGGCTCGAGAAATCTGATGCCCCTGACCCTAATTACTCTAATCTTCAGCAGCTCTGAAATTTTGGGTCATATTGTTTACAGGTGGTATTTTGAGGGATAGCCATGGCGTCGCTCAAGTCCGTTATGTAACTGGAAGCAAAATTCTTCGGATCCTGAAAGCTAAAGGTCTTGCTCCAGACATCCCAGAGGACCTCTACTATTTGATCAAGAAGGCAGTGTCCATCCGCAAGCACTTGGAAAGGAACAGGTTCGACAGTTACTGAATAGTACGTTTTTCTACGAAGAAAACTAATCATAATAATTTTTTTTTCTTGGTAGGAAAGACAAAGACTCCAAGTTTCGGCTAATTCTCGTGGAATCCAGAATCCACAGATTGGCCCGTTACTACAAGACCAAGAGAGTCCTTGCCCCAACATGGAAGTATGAGAGCAACACTGCATCGGCGCTCGTTTCTTAGGCTGATCAGAATTTTGAAATGTGTTAGTTTTAAAAACACGTTATTAAATCATTTATATTAAAACTAATGCCATCTTCCAATGCATTGACTTCTGCAAATCAATTTATTCCAGTATCGCTGCAAATAATTTCTGTTTGCGTTAACTTTATTTCTCGTGTCTCGAGCCCTAGTCTAGTGTATTCGGGTTTATATTGATATAATGTTAAGTTTTGGCGATTTAGAAAATCTTAAAGCCCTTTAACAACGAGACATTGATTAACAACTTCAATGAGGTGTGCATTTTCTAAAGCGGCAGCTACTCTCTCTTTATCGGCCAATTGTTTATTAATAGCGTGTTCCGAAGCGTGGGATCCCGGCGTTATTTGAACATCCACCTTAAAGCGACTAGGAAGGGATCGAAGGAGCTGAACTCGAATTGATAGTCCAATTAGAGTTGCCATGCTGCAATGGGGAATGGTAGGAGTGAAGTCAACGTGTACTCGATTCTTCTGATTGTCGACCTAAGATTAACATCAAAATACCACATTTATAAAGAATCCCACGTATTACGTATGTCACATCAATCACAGTGGTAAATTGCCGTCGTACCTGGATTTGCTCCAACTGTACCACATTGAGTTCCTCCAGTGTCAATGGATGCTCAGGGTCGTTTATATCACGGATCAAGTCTAAAAAAAAGTCAAGTAACCGTTTCTAGTTAAGAATAGAACATCTCAACGGGAGATTATTTGTATTACCAAATATTTCTCTTGCGTCAATTTCATCGAGGATATGGTCATCTTCTTCACTGAGCTTGACCTCCCTAGTTCCGCATTTCCCTTTCACTTTCGGATTTAAATTCTCCATCACCAGTTGATTCTTGAATCGTGATTCGCAAAATTTAGTGTCTAATTTGTTGAGTATACAGAATAATCGTTTAAATTAAAAGTTTTTGCAATTGTCAATTTCTAATTAATTTGCGTTTTTTTAGCGAATAATTAAATTACCTGAATCAGCTGATTCAATTAAAATTTTACGATTTCAGATTGATTTGGTAAATCCTCTAAATCGTAGTAAATTTAAAACCCCGACCCTCTTAACGTTGTCAGTTTTCCCGCTGCAAAGGCACGTGTTCAATGAAAATAAAAGCTATCCGATTTTAAGAGTTATAATAATTAAGTAATTAGGCATTTTACAGATAATTTCAGATTCTTGTAGCAATTGTGTGGCTTTGTTACGTTAATTAACTACCAATTAAAATTTAATTAATTATCTAGGTCTTTTAAATTAATTTGAAAATGCGGATTTAAGACAACTTAAGCCCAGCACAGTGGAGCAGTTGGTTGGAGAAGCTGATGGAAGAGCGGAAAACCAACTCAGCGTTTAAAATTATTCTAGCTTTTGTTTATTATATGTATTAATTGACAATTAATTAAACTAAAGTTTTTACGACAAATTGATTAATTGTTCCCATCTTCTCGTGTTTGTCAATGACAAGTGGTGTCAAAGGTCAAGGTAAAGAGGATAGTTCACCTTCGTCTTAAGAGCGACCGGCCGTGTCAGTCAGGTCAACCAAACCATCAGCTGTGATTTACGACGTAAATTAATTAATAAAACTTAATCATATTTTTAATTAATTTTCCTTAGTTTTACAGGATAAGGGATGCAGGAGTAGGAGTTTAAGAATCTCATTGCATGAAAATTACTATCTTGTACTTTTCAGTTGAAGCTTGCTGCGTTCACTCGTGCTTCGGCGTCAATAAATACGAAAACGGCATTGGAATCCACCGCCAGAGCAATACATGATCTGGCGCTTGGTCGTACTCATCCACAACGCCAACATCTTTAGTTGGTCGTGCGACAATTTCTGTTCTTGGCACAGTTTTTAAAGAAATGTTGTTCCAGCAAGCCAACACTGTTGAGATTCCCCTGCGGGGAGATACACTTGAGGTATGTTTGAGAAGCTTCTAATTTTGTAGACAAACAGCGCCACTAAATTGCTAATCTTGATTTACTGTAGGTAATAGAAATAGACTGTTCTCAACCCCTTCCGGACGAGTCCGAGATAATTTCCATCCTCAAACAAGAAAATGTTCCAATGGTAATCTGGTTCAATGTGGCGGTAAGTTTTTTCTTTAGATCGTTAATATTCACTTGTGAGTGAGCAAATATGCAACCTCAAAATCAAAATGCTGGTTGTCTTGTAGATTGAATATTATAAGCAAGGAAGAGGCGAGGACTACGCCAAAATATTAGAAACCTGGAGAAAAGATGCGGTACAGTTGGAAAAAGGTTACGAGGCTGATCATATGAGGATTTTAGACAGTCTCGCAGCCTACTACATGAAAGTTGCTGCCAAAGAAAAACAAAAAGACAAGAAGAAAGATCTTTTTCACAAGGCTACACTCCTTTACTCCACAGCCGACAAAATTCTCATGTATGATCAAAACCATTTGATTGGAAGAGCTTTCTTTTGTCTACTGGAGGGTGATAAACAGGAACAGGCTGATGCTCAGTTCAATTTTGTACTTTCCAATTCCCCTAACTGCATTCCAGCACTGCTAGGAAAAGGATGTATTGCCTACAACAAGAAAGTAAGCACCATACTTTGAATGATGATAAGGAGCATTGATACGATACATACAAGTTTCATATATATTTTTTAGGATTTTAAAGGGGCTCTAACATTTTACAAGAAGGCGATACGTACAAAACCAGACTGTCCAGCCGATGTGAGGGTGGGACTTGGACACTGTTATTTAAAATTAAACAGTATGGAGAAAGCGGAACTTGCTTTTTCCCGTGCACTTGAAATCAACCCTAATTGTATTGGAGCCTTAATCGGGATGGCCGTCCATTTCATGAATATTAGAGGACGTGAATCTATTCGGAGAGGTGTCCAACTTCTGTCCAGAGCTTACACAGTTGACCCATCCAATCCCATGGTACTCAATCATTTGGCAGATCACTTCTTCTTCAAAAGAGACTATCAGAAAGTGCAGCACTTAGCTCTTCATGCTTTCCACAACACGGAAATTGAATATATGAGAGCAGAAAGCTGCTACCAACTTGCTCGTTCCTTCCATATGCAGGTACTAACCAATATTAACGTGGCGTGGAAGAGATCAAATTCATAATCTTAACTCTGTGTATCCAGGCCGATTACGACCAGGCATTTCAATATTACTACCAGTCAACCCAATTTGCAGCGCCAAACTTTGTTTTACCAAATTTTGGACTTGGTCAAATGTATATCTATCGAGGTGACACGGAAAACGTAAGGTGAAGGATTATGGTATTTTTATTTTTAATTAAATTGTCTAATATTATTCAGGCTGCAATGTGCTTCGAGAAAGTTCTGAAATGCGAACCAGACAACTATGAAACAATGAAAATCCTGGGAAGTTTATATGCAAGTTCAAACGCCCAAACCAAGAGAGATATAGCCAAAGATTACTTAAAGAAAGTTACTGTACGTCAACCCGAGGATGTCGAAGCTTGGATCGAATTGGCCCAAATTCTAGAACAAACTGACCTTCAAGACAGTTTGAAAAGCTACAAAATTGCAGTCAAGTTATTTCATGACAAAGTTAAAATAACAGTACCACCAGAACTGTATAATAACATTGGATCTCTATATTATCGGTAATAGAGTCACATCTTTACAAGCTTCACATTCACTCTCACAATTAAGTTTTATTTTTATTTCAGCCTGGGAAATTATGCAGACGCTCTAAAGTATTTTGAAGAAGCATATCGGCGTTGCAAGAAGGAGGCTACTAAAAACGATAAAAATTATTATAACTCTATTGCCGTTACCACCTCTTACAACATGGGAAGACTCCACGAAGCAATGTGTAACTTTGGAGAGGCGGAAAAACTTTACAAGGATATTTTGAAGCAACATCCAAACTACATTGACTGTAATGCTCATAATTCTTTCTCTGTCGATTAAAAGACATTGGGATGGGCTCGTACTTACCGTATTTTCAATTTAGGCTATTTACGCCTGGGTTGCATGGCTCGAGACAAAGGACAAATCTACGAAGCCTCTGATTGGTTCAAAGACGCACTTCAACTTAGCAATGATCACCCCGATGCGTGGTCTTTGATTGGTAACCTGCATCTCAGCAAATTAGAGTGGGGCCCTGGTCAAAAGAAATTCGAACGAATTCTTAACGTAAGTTTATAATTATAAAGATTTTTTTTATAATTTTCTAACTTCTTCATGTTTTAGGCTCCTAATACTTCGACTGACTCCTACTCCATGTTAGCTTTAGGAAACGTTTGGCTTCACACTCTTCACATGTCAGGAAAAGACAAGGAGAAGGAAAAGCGACATATTGACAGAGCTCTTGCTATATTTAAGCAGGTAAAGGACAAATTATCTAGAAAAAGTGACAATGGAATGGAGATATGAATTTCTGATTTGAAAGGTGCTTCGAAATGAGCCAAGGAATATTTGGGCTGCCAATGGAATTGGAGCAATTTTGGCGCATAAGGGGTGCATAAGTGAGGCCAGAGACGTTTTCGCACAAGTACGAGAGGCTACCGCAGATTTTAGTGACGTTTGGGTTAATATTGCGCATGTCTACGTTGAGCAACGCCAATATGTCAGTGCTGTCCAGATGTATGAGAATTGCATAAAGAAGTTTTACCAGTATGCTCCTATCGATATACTTCAGTACTTGGCTCGTGCACATTTTAAAAATTTGAAACTGAGGGAAGCCAAAACCGCTCTACTCAGAGTAAGCCACTACCTCTCTATTTATCTTTTGGTGTGATAAGTTTGATGTACAACTAATTTTTGGTTTTCAGGCTCGACGTGTGGCTCCAACTGAAACGCTTATAATTTACAATTTGGCACTAATACTGAGGAAACTTGCCACCCAAATCCTGAGGGATGACAAGTCCAATTTGTCCTTGGTCCTAGCTGCCGTACATGAACTCACATTGGCCCACAAATACTTCCAATATCTTTGCGTCAATGGTGACAAAAACAAGTATGATCTCCATTTGTGCGCACATGAGGCACGGCAGTGTCAAGACTTGCTATCGCAAGCTCAGTACCATGTCGCCCGAGCTCGTAAAGTTGACGAAGAAGAAAAAATGATGCGAAAGAAACAGGAGGAAGAGCGACAGGCGTTTAAACAAAAACAAGTGGAAGAACAGGTACGGCAATTTACATAAACGTAATGAAATTGGCAAGTTCAATTTATTATTTTTCTGTTTCTTAGCAACGCCTTGCCGAACTAAAGCAGAAGCAGCAAGAAGAAATGCTTCGACGACGAGAGGAGTTCAAGGAAAAGACGAAGAATGCGCTGGTGTTCGTAGATGCTCCTCCAGAGAAACCAACGAAGAAACGAGGGCGCAGGCGTGAGGACGACTACGTTTCAGATGGATCGTTGTCAGGGGATGAAAATGCAGAGCCTAAGAAGAGAAAGGGAAGGAAATCGGTTGGTGGCGAGGGTGAAGGGGAAGGCAGAAGATCAAAACGTGGAGGCGGAGGCACTGCTCGCAGACGTATCAAAGGAGGCAGAAAAAGTACAGATGGTGGCCTTGATGGTCTCAGTGAAAAGCAACGCAAGAAAATTGTATCAAAGGCCACAATCTCGACCTCTGAGGATGATAGTGACGATTCTGGGGGTGAAAAGAAAAAGGAGAGTGAAGGGTGAGTTATCACCTCAAATACTGTTTAGTGTAATGGGTTGTTTATTTGTGTCTTTTTTTTCCAGGGAGTTGAGTGAAAGCGGGGGAGGCAGGCGAATAGTATCTGGTTCGGAATCGGAGGGAAGTAATGCTGCACCACAGAAGAAGAGAGCTCGACAAATTAGTGGTTCAAGTTCGGACGCGGGTTCGAGATCGGGTTCAGAGCGCGGTTCTCCGAGGCGAAGTAGGAGCCGAAGCCGAAGCTCTTCGCCTGGGTCACGGCATGGGTCGCCAGCGCATTCAAATCAAGGGTCACCAGCTGGATCAGCCCGGAATTCTCCAGCTCGCTCTCGCTCACCTTCCAGATCGGGGCAAAATTCGCCTGCTGGCTCTCGCTCACCCTCTGTTCAAGGCTCACCAAAGTCAGTCCAGGGGTCGCCAGCCAGGTCAGAAGGGTCACCGAAGGGTTCCAATAAGGGAGACTCAAGTTCAGATGAACATTCACGTTCAAGGTCACACTCGCGCGAGAGATCCGCCTCAGGATCACCTGCTTAGCCGAATCCTCTTTATTTTGAAGGAACCCTTTCTTTTGTCGTAGGTTACTTAAATTTATAATTAGAAGACGTTGATTTGTTTTAAATTGGGATGATTTTTTTTTAAGTTTAATTCTATTAGAGTTTAATTCAATAGGCTACTACCTAAAGCCGGAGGTTGAAATAAAGTAGATAGGAGAGGAACCTCAGCTTTTGTAATACGGAGTGTTTTTGAGTAGTTGATGAACGATTAATTAGTGATACATGACACTCTACTCTACTTTGATTCTAGAACCGCTTTCCTATTTTTTCATGGGATGGAACTCTCCGAAGCCGCTGTTGAAAACGTCGGCATGAAATCCAGACTTTGTCATCTCAGGTTTCCTTTTCATAATTCCGCCATCCGCCCAATTTGCCAAACGCTTCTTCATTGTATCGAAATTCCCAAAGCCCTTAATAGGAAACAAAATCGGTAGTTAATTGTCTTATTAATTTTTACTAAAATGTTCAATATTTATTTCTTAAAATTTCATTGGAACTCAGAAATTCCGTTTCGTGAAGTGAGAGTTTTGACTTTACCTGGTTGAAGGTATCGCCGTGAAATCCGTTGGCCCCCATTTCCGTTCTTTTGAGTAACTGTCGAATCTCAGCTTCATTCTATCCAAATATATTCACAAATTTAAGTACTGTCAACTTTCTAAAAAAAAAAAGGAAGTGAATTAGAAAATTAAGCTAATTGTTTCATTTACCAGGTAACTTCCATCTCGCTTCATTGTTTCAAATTCTCCGAAACCGTTACTGAAAGTATCTCCGTAGAATCCGGCCGCATCTTATAGCACAAAGCGTTTTTCAGAATGTTCAATCAATCTCTATAGGATTCGTCTAAGATTTTTTTTTTTTTTGTAAAGCATGAATACTTACCAGCTTCCTGCCGACGCTTCTGCATTCGTTTCACTGGTGAGAAGTGACCGAAGTCCCTATCGAAAATGTTCTCGTGAAATCCACGTGCCGAGAATCCCGACGGTGTTCGTTTCTTTCGGATGCCGTCTGACTGGGTCAAATCTGAAAAGTGACACCTTGTAATTACCTAATTATACCTGGATTTTAACAAATTGGTTCAGAAGCAGACCTTCCTTGACGATTGATTGATATAGAGCTGATGGTAGGTTTGATTCCAGGCCATGGCCCTTGGGAGACAAGTATAATTTCTCTGGAACAAGATGTAGGGCCCCTGAGTCCTTGGACTGCGACCCTTGGAAATCCACTCTGGCTAAGGGTAGGGCCGAGCTAGGCTTGCCTTGAACCAACCAAAATCCAGAGAGACACAGGCAAAGGAACGGAGTCTAGATCAAAAAGAAAGAGCAAAGAAAGTTAGAACGATTGATGTCGCGTCTTTGTTGCTCCAGTATGCAAATAATGTGCTGGAGCACGATTATTGTGTCAACTGCGCCCACGTGACAGAAGCCAAAATGGCATCATCCAATGGTGTCCTAGCTTTTGAGTACTTGGGTGCTTAAGGGCCTTTGATCTCGCGGCACACACGCTCAAGAGCACAAAGATAGAATTGATCCCCAATTAATTTGGACTTTGGCTTCTTTTGACGTCACCACCCTGTATTATTCCAATCTAAAGTGGTCCGGATTCAGTCCCTTTTATTGTTAAGGGCTCCCTAATGAAAACAGAGTCTAACGCTTGTTCATTTTTAGGGTCTTATTGCCATTTGAAGGCCTCTTAAGAATAACACTTACTTTCTCCAGGGAAAGTTGCAAATGATGATTTGCCGATTCCAGGATTCTGGAAGTTTTTTAATATAGCACTATTACCCGGCTCATACTTGATTTGTAATAACCTGGAAAACTTTCAGTTTCTTCTTGGAAATATAAATTTGCAAATTCAACAGGAGATCATGTCTTCATGAATAAAGATTTCACGATTCTTGTAAGATTTTAAATGATATGCAAAAAAGAATTTCTTAGAAATTGATTTCTAAATGGAAAATTACAGGGGAAATTGGCATATACGCAAAACTAATATTCTTGCAGAAAAAGTTTGCAGCAAAAAAAAATACTTGGAAGAATATTCTAGTACCGCGTGCGTTAAACTTTACGATTCAAGACAATCCCTTTTTAAAGTTGTACTAATAATTCGTTTTAAGGGAATACAGGGCGAATTCTGAAAAACCGCAAAACCGGACAAATTTTTTTATATCATTTTATCTTGCCGTCTTCCATTGATTTGGAGATGCGCTTGTTATAGTCCTTGTACATGTCTATTACAAAATCATTTTTCCTCTGGGAAACATCTTGTATCCACAAGAGCATCTTTTCCGGTTTAGAAAAGTAATTGGACTGTTTAATTCAACCATTTTCTTATCCTTCACTCAAAATTATCCACTTTCTCCATATTCATCCCGGAAAAGCCACCCTTCCCTGATTTAATGTTCATCTACTGGCTTAAATCGGCCTTTGAAAGACCGCAACTCCACTGTCGTGGCCGCCATTTTGAGTGCAAAGCGTTATCATTCTATAATGCATGAGACAGTGATGATGCTGATGCTGGTGCAAATAGGCTGGATGCATATTGGTGGAAAGTAGTTGTGGATTTGGAGAAAGTTGCCTTTCTCGCCGTCACTTTCACCGTCCCGGTGGACTCATCGCACTTTCCCAGATTTAGCGAAAGCACGAGCAAGGCTTCCGCCGCCGCTTGATTAACTAATTAAACATTTACGCTCATTCCAATTACCCTTCAAAGTGCTAAGCTTCTCTGAAGCCAAAATGTATCGTAACATTTAAAGTGCTACCACGTTTGTTTTGGTACACTAAAATTTCTCTATGAATTACTAATCCATTCATTCATTCTTCGTTGCCCTGATTAACACTTTCTTATTTTGCTCAATATTTTGGGTTTGGATATTTAAAAAAATTTAAACTGTAAAGTGAGTATTTAGGTGAATAGTAGAAATCTTACAGAATGAAAACCGTCTCCGACCATTGCAATTTGGCATGAAATACTTGCTTCTCGCTATGTTCTTCTGTTTTGTGAATATGATTTCAGTGTTGGAAATATAAAAGTAATAAGTAACAACAACTTTGATTTTTATAAAACTGAAAACGTTTATAAATTTAAACTCAACTTCCAAAATGGTGGAAAGCTTGTCAAAGGATAGTAAACTCAACCTACTTGGTTATAATTACAAAAAAGGAAAAGTTTTCGTTTCCGTATCCGTAGTTGGAAACGACTCGAACTTTTTTTTTTTTACTAAAAAGTTGTCCTTTTAGGAAGTAACCCACTCTTCTACCTCCAAAGCGATTCAAGCGTAAAAAGTTCAGGATCCAAATCAATATTTGGACAATATTATGCTCCTTTGATGGAGGCGGGCCTTTTCAAATAAGTTCAAAAAACGTTATGTTAATTTGACAAAACAATATTTTGAGCGGTGGGTGTTCAAAAGGTGAAGGCCGTTTACCCACACAGTGGCGCAATAATTTAGTTGAATTTTATGAAAGAATAAGGGCGCAAGTAACCAGTATAAGTCGTTAAATATTTACGAGAATTCGGGTTTTTATAGTAAAAAAAAAAGATGCAGAATCGAAACTTGACCTCAGATTCGGAAATTCTAAATGGTTACCAAATGTCAATGTAAAAAGAAGTCTACAATTTACGCCATTAAAAAAATTTACGCGGACACACCACCACGTATTTCTATTCTTTTTGGTTTTCTGCTTGTGTTCTGTCAAATTTTTTGTTAATAGCGTACACGCTAGACAAATACCTTTGACCTTTGGTAACCTCTGAAGGTCAAACTTTTGTGAATGCCAGGAATCTGAAGTTAAATTCAGATTCGGCATCATTTTCACTCTAAAATTTTATTAATTTTGTAAAATTTGAACGGGCCTACTTTTCACTGATTACCTGCGTCCTTGTCCTTTTAAGATTTTTAGTAGAGCAGTTTAAGGGTTGAAAAAATATCTTTTGTGTCAATTACAATTTTGTTTTTAATATTAAAAGTAAATTCTTGTGACAGAAGAAAATGGATTTCGAAATGAATACAGACCCAGTATACTCCACCTACGCTTTGGAGAACGAATTAATTAGGAAAGTATAATTTAACCTAATTAATATCCCACAATTTTCCAACACTAGTTCAAAACTTCTAAACCCACATTAAACTATTGTTCTCATAATGATCTGTTCAAGACTCCTTCAAATCAAGAGCACAATGAAGTTACGTCATGATTTTCAATTCACGTTGTTCAAAAACTTTTTAAACAAAAGAAATCAAATAACGTCGAGTGGAAGAGAGACAGGACAAAATGATGTGCCGCCATTAATGTCATGTTCATCTTCCATGTCATCTTGTCACTACTTGCTTTCACTGATTTACATTGAACAAATTTTCTGGCTAATAGCGGCATGCTGACTACCCCGCTGTTTGAATGACGTTGGAAACGTTTTTTTTTTTTGGATTTCGAAACTGAACCATAATCTTTTAGCCCAAATAGTAAACTTGCAGAGGACAAGGACAGCGTCTTTTTTTTCATTAAAATTGCCTTTTTTCAGAAACATCCTGGAATTTTGAGTTCAACTTTGTATGAAATTGTTTTATGCGTTCAGTGTTTTCTGCTTTTGAAAGCACAAAATATTGCGTTGTTACTATTTCTTAATACTTTTCACCTTCCAGCCCACTACACTTTGACACTTTATTGAAAATTTTAAATTCTTGTCTGGTCAGTCATGGCCAATATGGAATCAAGGGCAACACTTTCAAGGCAATTTATTGGAAAAATTCAGCGACGCAGTCAGAATTCAGTTTTACGCCCCAAAAAAATTTCGGACCCATGGAAAGTAACTTACACCTACTCAAACGCAATATATAATGATGACTTAGAGCAGCTCGTGTGAATCAACGAAACATTGCTAAACAATTCTTTGAACAGTGTTGGAATAGGTCAAGAATCGACTTGTTTATCGCTGTTTTTACGTAACAGAACCCTCGCTTCCTGTTTACAATATAAGCATTACATCGACCAGACGTTATTATTTTTAGTCTGGACAATTAGGCCAAAATAACAATTACTAATTGCCCAACTTCTTCTTCGGGATAAATATTCTGGTTGAATAACTTGTAGATGAAATCAAAGTGAAAGTTAGGGTTCGTAGTGATTAGTTTTTGGAGATTCCAGTAGTTTCACCTCCAGTATTAAGCCTTATTAGCACAAAGTCTTACCACTTGTTGCAAAAGTTTTGGCTCGGCTTCTGTTCTCAACGGAATTTGGTTTCTAATTAGAAGTTAGCTCTGTTCTAACGTTTAATTATTGGAAGTATCCATTTTCAAGAATTCAGGCCTCAACCTTGCATAACTTTCTCCTTGTAGTACGTCCCACGGCCACCGCTGGGACCGTTGGAGAAAAGGGCTCGAACAAGTGGGCAATAAAAAGTGGGCTCTCACGTTCCATTTGAACAGGGAAGGAGGGCCCTTGGGACGAGTTCTCATTGTTTTGGAATTAGAAATTGGCAGTAATTGCATTGTGAGTCTAACCCAATTAGCTGTCCCCACTCACTTTCTCCCTCAGTATTAGTCTTCCGCAGGAAAATTTAGAATTGTACTCCTTAGCATTACTCGCCCAGCTGAGTTGGCATTGACACTCGGGGACTTAATGTGTCCTCTTTGGAGATGTCTAAGGGCCCCTTCATCAATATTGATGAGCCTCCAGCTCTGTTTTATGAATTTAAATGCTCATTTATGTAAGGTGGGAGGAAGTAGGTGGGGCGGACTGAATAATTGGGCGAGAGCGTGGGGCATGCTGGAGAAAGTAAGAAGTGAAAGTACTGGGCAGTTGGGAATTAAATGTCATGCACTATATGCCTTTATTTGCTTTTTTATTTCTTGGTACAAATTGGAAATACCTCCTGTGCCTCGACTCGGAAACAACCCTCCAGCTACTTTCTGCATCAACTACCATCAGCCAAATCTTTGTTTTTCCAACTTTTCTAACTTTTATTGGATTCCGAGTCCAAAAAAGCTTCCTAGCACCAATCACGGAAAGACTTTTTAAAAAATTCTCGACACGAGGCAGGAATCAATCAATTTTTATGAGATTTCCAACGAGAGTGAAAATGAAATTTTGAGCAGAGCAGTGATAGCAGAAACAATCAGGCGAGAATATGACTTTCAAAAATTAAACTAACGTATCATTTTTTTTGGGCTGTTTAGGGGCAAAATCTAAAAATAAAATGGATGTTTTCTATTAAGTTAAAAGAATAGGCTACGCAAAGTTGCTGCCAAAGCTCATTCAACTGGTGATCAATCATCATCACCAATCAAATAAATGTGAATATTCCACCCAATTCCATTAATTTCATTGACTTAATTAAATGCTAAAGTTGCGTGATAGGGGACAGTATATCTTTTACCAGCCAGAATTAAGCGGTTGCCTTATACTTTCCCTTTTCTATGACCTTCCAGGCACGTTTTAGGATAATTTTGGTCTGGAGAATATTTTTCAGCCTCCAGCTCCATAATAATTGAAAATCGTATTTGAGACAGATATTTGAGTGTCTTCAAATCTTCAAATGCAGTGGTTGATTTTACCATATTTCCAAACTTCCCACACCGAACCAAGTATCACATCAAATAAATTTGATTATTTTTGATGGCCTAGGTTCACACCTATCAGCCCTAGAGCTTCAGCATGTCACATGTCGTGTACCGTAGCCATGATTTAAAATTATTGCATGAATTTAATTTTTTTTAAACGAATTTTTGATTTGGGTAGCAAAATAAGTAGCGAAACGTATAAAAATCTCCTAACTACAAAAGGCTCGATATTTTATTTGCTCGCTAATTTTGAAATGATTTTTAATAATAGTAAAGTGAGACAGTTCTTAACCCTAGAGTTAGTGCATTTTTAATAAAAAAAAAAGTGTAATATTTTTGGTACAATTAACCTTTGGAAAAAATATTTCACGGTTACTGGAATGTTACTTGACAATTGCAGCAGCTCCGTTTGGACTCATTTGAAGAACATCATTTTTATTAAAGGCGTGTAAAAATGAAGGAAATAATTACTTACCATTTGATGAGACAGCATCTTAAGGAGAAATTGGCCAAAGATTTCGACTGCAACGCCTTTAGTTTTCTCGGATAGATTTTGTCTTTGGTAGTTGTTCCTGAACAGAAGGGAGATTAAGCGTGACTTTCGGTTGCTGGAAGGCGTCTAATTACAGGAAGTGCTAACGAGACGTTTCTGAAACGATCAAAGGGGTGGATTTTTCCAGCGTCTTCCAGCCCTAGTGCTGGAGTAGTATCTCGTCCAGAGTATGCCAAGGGTGTGAGGCAAAAGGCCTTTTATACAGGGCACTTTCTCCGACGCCAAACTCTCTGGAGTGGCCTGGAATGACGGCAGAAAGGAAAAGAAGACGCTTCCGTGTTAGCCGTTTCTGGAACTGAAATCCAAGTTTAGCCTACCGTTGTCCATTTGTTAGTGGACTTGTTGCTCCAGTGCCATTTCCAGGCTCAATCGCTGCAATCACGCACTAAAACACGCAACTACGCACGTCGGTCAAGACTGCGACCAATGTCGACCTTATCCATCTGCTAACTTTTCCAGAAGAACTTTATTTCTAGAATTTGATTTCATCTTTACAAAAGCGATGAATTAATAATTCAAAAATGCAATCATCATAATTAAATCTGACTAAAGCTACACTGGATCAAAAGATTCCTTTAAATTTTCCCTCATTCTGCAATTATTATTTTTAGCACTATGGATATTTAGCTTTAATATTTTTCTTGCATTTTCAGCATAAGTACGATCCATTTATTACGTACATTGATTTCTAACAGAATATCGCATAATTGTGAAAAATGACGATGAGCTATTGAAGTCTTAAGCTTCTATTTTTTTGACATACATCTAACGAGCTACAAGTGGATTTGGCCTACACCCTACCCTACACCCGTACTTAGGTTTTTCTACAAATTCTAACGTGGTGGTTTTAGAGTGATGCCAAAGTGAGTTGACTTGATAATAAGCAGCGATTTAGACGCTGTGCAATCTAAAAGTAATTTGCTAAAACCGCGCAACAGGGCCACCGGTAATCCTCTGGATCATGTCCCAGGAACCCTTTCAATTTCACTAACAAAATGTCTATGATTAGTGTCAAAATGAATGGAAGCGATTAAGGAAGTAAAACTGTTCCAAATATTGATTAGGGCCTATTCACTAACGGCTTAGAAAAATTCTTATGCGGTGGAGAAAGCATATCCAAATAATTTCCACTCCGCTTTCACCTTGTGGCTAATTAAATGAGCAACGGAGTCACTAACGAGACAACTTTAGAAATCAAATTCAAATACAGGAAAAGGCATTTAGGAATGGTGGTAAGAGATTTAGATCGGATGAATTTGAAAAGTGAAAGTAGAGGGACTTAAGGGTCTCTTTCATGAATTAATTAAAGTGATATTGCATCAGAGGTGACGAAGCCATTGTCTTTAGCATCATACACCTTCCCATTTGCTATACCAGAAACCTGTCTTGAGCATCAAAACGTTAACTACTATTTTTTTGTAGTAATAAGACATTAAATCAATGACTGGTAATTTGGTAACCACTGAACAAACTCGCTTTCCAATTATGTCAGTGCGCATGCATCAGTAATTGACATCACTTCTAGAATAGATTCTGGCATAAACAAAGTGGATATAAAAAAGGTAGGTAGGAAAATCGTCGTGAATCGATTTAAAAGTAGGTAGAACAAATATTACCAAACTACAATACAGCTCCAATGGTTTACCCTAACGTTCAAGTGCCTCTTACACTTTCTCTTTCTTTTTAATGTAACGCTCTGTACATTCACAGCCGAAATTACTATTTTGGTAAGTATACAGGAGATGACGGGAACGCCCGACTGGGCGTTAGGCGTGACATAAATTACGCATAAATGTGCCTTTCATTTTAAGCGATATTTTTAAGTCAATGGTGGCATATGCCAGCTTCTTAAATGGACACTGCATAATAAATGGTTTAAATTGGGCATTTACGTTAATTTTATAGCCTCACAGAAATATTTTTTTTTGGCAGCGCAATCTTCACTCGCTTAACGAGTATGACATTGAGCGGCATCATTCTCAGTCCCAAAGTTATAGTGATACACTCGTGACCTGACCTGACCTTTATAAAAATCTCATATGCTAAAACTGCACTACGTGACTCTTAATGTAAATTATATCGTAACATGGTGATGCAAGAGCCTTGCTCAAAATGCAATTTTTTTTAATACTAAAAACGTGGGAGATGAAATCAGACATTTTCTTATTTGGAGAAAGTTTTCATTATAACGGGTTTAATTTAAAAAATCTTAAAGCGAGTGGAACTCTGTAGACCTAAAGTCTCCTAAAATTTGATTAGCACCCAAAATTGCTGTCGTACACCCCACTTCCAGTGGAAGAGTTACATAAAATGTTAACTTATTTAGTCAAAATTATACAATTAACCGTAAATGTGGCCCATTTCGCCTTATTCTGGAAATGGCGTTATTTGGGGAGAGGGTTTTAAGGCGTGGGTGACATTGCGTGTTCAGTAGGATAAATGGAAGGGAATGAATGATATTCTATTGTTAGTTTTGTTTAGTGTAGCTCCGAGCTCAATGGGATTTGCATAAGGTGGGGCATGATTTTCCATTTCTTTTGAATTTTTGAAGGGGCTTTGAGGCTAGAAAGTGACAAGGGGGTCCAATTTCCAATAATTCAGAGGCGGAAGTGAACGGTCACTTGTAGTCAACCTAAGACCCACCTTTCTCTCCTGGAGAAAGTCCTGGGGAAAGTTCAGGGTGCTTTTGTTAGAAAGCTGGAGACGCTTCAAGTGTCGGCTTTGTGGAACTCTCTGCCTCTTCACTTATTTTGCCAAGAAAAGCCTAATAAAATCCTTCTGAAGCTCTTCACCCAAAAATTGAAGTTTGTTCCCGTATCAATATTACATAAAATATACCAATAACATCTTCTGCGTACTTTCTTCTGTCGTCTTCAAAAGAAGATTCACATTATTCATACTTTCACGTCACAGGATAAGATGATGGGATGTCACACTTGGAGTCTTCCAAAATCCCACCAATCCTGAGGCGAATTGAAATAAAGCGCGGTCAAGACAGACGTAAAGTTACTATCGTCAGAAGCGTAGAATGAATCGCTGGAAAATACCAGGGCACATGACCTGACATTCAAGAGTTTCATGATTTTAATGGCTGAATGATACCTTCCAGAAGTGTTGAATTAGGACGGAAAAGCTCTCAAAAGAGAAAGCAAAAGACGTGACAAGAGAGGATAATTCCTCTTTGGAAAGTTACCGTAAAAGTCCGAATAGATTATCTGAAAACTACTGGAAGGAGGCGAATAAGTAGAAAATTGTATTGTTTAATCATCCTTCGATTTTTAAAATATATTCTCCAAGGTTCATGTCCATAAAAGTTAAAATTGGATCAATCCCATTAAACATGAGAAAATGTTTCGTTAATCATTACAACGCTCCGGAAAGAAAAAGTTCAATTATAAGAGGAATTATGGTACGAGTTACACAAATAGGAGCCACTGTTCACTTAACTTCGAGTTAGCAATTTAGACCATTGTGGCATGTACCCCTATGGCCATTTTCCTACGTTTCTGCCTGAATTTTTTTTTCACTTTCTTTCATATGCTATATATTCTTGTGGCAACGGGTTTCAAACTGCTTGGCCAGCACAACGACATATCACATATGACGTTAGTTGAACGTTTTTTAGAAGCAAAAATTAGAGAAGTTATAAATTTTATTATGGTGAACGGTTGACAAACATTTCGTTGTATTGTGAAAGTTTAATGGTAAAACTCCAAGAATATTTTGAGTAAAAGTATTCAATTGCTGACTGTAACTTTAAATTAAGCCTCTACATGTTCACTAGCCTAAAATACATAATTTATGCCTTTTCTCAAATGTAGAAGCTTTTTACAAAATGCGTAGCACGTTCCCGGGATGTGGTTTCCATAAAGGATCGCCAGCTCCAATTGAAGTGAATTTTGTGTAAGTATCTATTGCACCAATTTCCTGCAGAGTCAACATAATAAGGCTACTTCCTCGCAGCATTTTCCTACTTTCCCAGTTGCACAAAGTCTGAAAAGGGAAAATTATACCCAAATTACTATCTTCTTACTTATCTACCTCTCATTTTAAGAATAATAAGGAAACTCTTCCAAAATCCGACATTTTTTGGCTAATAGCGAAAACTAAAAGTTTCATTTCCCACAATTTGTGCATAAAATATTCAAATGAATGCTTTGCAAGCACTGCCTACCGTCATTCCACATTTTATGTCCAAGACAAATCTATGCGAAACTTGAACTTCAAAATGGGAGGAAGCCGTGTTTTTGAAAACGAAAAATTGACGGTAATTGATGCGGAATAAAAGCCATGAACTCTAGTGATGAACTTGTTCTAAAAGTGAGTCCAAAAAGGATACAATCCCATTTTTCTTTAAATGTCGCGAGTTCAATATCTAAGGGACCATTTGGCCGTCGCTGTTCCGAATCGGAGCTCAGAAATCACTTACCCGGAGAAAGTTTTAAGTAGGACGAAGACATGAAGAGCTGTAAAAAAAACTTCCAAGTATTGTTTCTTGAAGTAAGTTGGGCAGCAGCATCTTTAAAGCATCCTTTGACCCTTTCTTCCGCCTACACTATGCCACATGCTAATTAAAGAGTCATGAACTTTTTGATGGGAAAGTCCCTTCTTCGTGGTAAATTTTAAAGAAGGCGGCTTTCCAGCCCCAAAATTCAGCGCTCCAGCCCCAAAATTCAGGTTTCCCTTGTTCGATAGACCTTGTCCAGGCCCAGATTTCTTTCATCAAGCATCAGGCAACTGGAGCAGAGTAGAACCCCACTCTACTGTCTTCACCTCATATTTAATTCAGACGATGCGCCTTCGGAAAGGAATTAGACATCTTAATCACAACAAGCAGTAATACGTCGTCAAAATCAGCGCTTCTCTATAAAAAGTTTTTTTTTTGTCGATGACGACTTTAGAGACTTAAAGTCACTTTGAAGGGCCCCTTTCATCTCTAATTGATATCCAGGACAGCTCCGCTGACAAATTGAAACCAAGAAGTGACTTTATTCAACTTTTATAGCAACTCCATAGTAACATAATACAAGGCGCCACACAATGTTGGGGACTCGAGTTTTAATTTCATTTCTTTTCGTATACAAGTTAGAAAGCTTCGTTTAAAAAAAATGCAAACACTGATTTTTTATAAATAAAAGTTGAAAAGTGAAAGAAAAATCTGATTTCATATTCATAACTTTGCGTGTTTTTTTTAACTTTGTACTCGAAATACTCAACTGAGTTCTTGAGGAATTCTTAAGTTGAAAATCAGTTAAGCAAAAAACTGAATTGCTAATTTACGAGAAAGTTTTTAGAATTAGATTCTAATGTAATTTTTGAAAAGAAAGTTATTAAATTGCATGAATACAAATCGCTGTGGAACGTTATCGGACGCTCTGTGTACACTTCGATTTTTAACCAAAACCACAAAGTGACAAAGTGACCACTAATTTACCACAATTTTTTAACGTTCACAGCTATCGCATGGTTCCGCATTTTCTCCAGGAAATTAGAAGACCTCGGTGTTCAAATCCTCCAGTTTTACAAATTAATTAACTACAAAATAATTATAAATCATTAATTTGAATTAAACAAAATCTAAGTAACCGTAATTGAAGTATACTTCTATTTTTTAACTTTCGCGAACCGCTCGTACTTTCCCTTTTAAAAAGCGGTTCGGATTAATTTTCAAAAAAAATTCCCTCTTTAACTCTTAAACACTTTAAAATAAATAATTGGATTAATCATGCTTAATTTAATAACGTTTGGCTAGTTATCTTGTGAATTAATCTTGGGCCAAAATGCAATTTAAGACGAATTACCTCGTCCTTCACGGCTCATTAACTCAGGAGGTTTTGGTAAGTAAGGAAGTTAGTTTTTAATTGTGGTTAGTTTTGGTTTAACCTATTTTGACAGTTACAAGGAATTGTGTTCTGTACCTAATTAGTAACCTAAACCTAGTAGTTAGGTTAGACGTTAGTTTGAAGGTGAAGGTAAGGTAATGGAGGCAGTGTAAGTTTGTTGGTGATGATCTCTGTGGCGGAACCTTTGAGGTATGGACAGAAGAGCGTGGGCACTTGCCGGAAGAGGGCTTGTGAGCTGTGGAAGAAGGCGGAGGGACCCCTGCCCTGCCTCTGTCATTGACATCCAAAGACACACCAAAGGCCTCTCCTACTGACACAGGCAGGACATCCAATTAGTGTCAACAATTACCCAAGTGTCCACCACTTACCTACCTCACTCACCCCTCATCTCACTCACCTTCAATTAACTCACGCAGAGGGACTCAATGGACATGTAAGTCAAGTACTCAAAAGTGTATAACTCACTACCCGTGACAGCGTTTAGTAAAGTAGCTTATTTGATGCAGGAACGATGAGAAGCAAGTGCCCGGTATTATTTGGAGGTTGTTGACACCCTTTTAAAGTCATCCATCGTTAGCCTACAATGTGGAATATGATGTGCGATGTAATGCCAACCATCTCCGAGGACGGGATTACTCAACGAAATTCCCAGTTCGGTGGTGAAGATGCAAACTTTGAGCAGCTCATGGTTTCCATGTTGGATGAGCGTGACAAGCTCATGGACAGTTTACGTGAGACCCAGGAGAGGTTATCCGAAGCTGAGGTCAAGTATGCCGAATGTGTCAAAGAGAGAGACTCGTTAACTAGACAACTCTCTGCTAGTCTTCCACAGGTAAGGTTACATGACTTCATCATTTGTGCTGTAATTGTTATGTTAATCTTACTCGTCGTAACTCTTAAATATGCTAGTCTCAAAACAAATCGGAAGCTCTAGAGTCACAGAGTCTCGTGTTCTACACGGATTTTACTAGAATACAGCGTGAACGGTGAAGAATCTGATCTGATTCCCTTTTCCCTAAGCCGTGAAACAACGATTAACTGATTGGCACTATTTGCAAATCACTGCGATAGATATATAGAAATTGAATACTGCTTATTTTTATTCACCCGATTCCCAGATCCCAGATAACTTGAATGAAGATTTTCTCAACATTTCTGTTTATGGTCCGGTATCACAATTTTGCGACTATGGCAAATTACTTAAGCGCAAAGAGATTTAAGTAACTAAACTAACTGTGTTTCGAAAAATTTACCGATAGGATACATTATTCCGTTAGGAACAAATTAAGAATCACTTCCGGCATCATATTTGAAGATCAAAGAAGTGTGTTCTTTATTCCATTATAGTTTGTGGTTCCCTTAAAGTTTATGCCTATGCCTATGCAGTTCCGTTCGATTTACTCGTTGTAATCTCCGTGGTAGAATAATTTTCGGATTCGGGTCGGCTTTATAATAGTCATTTTTGGCGAAGCATGGACGAATGATATTATTGGAATTACATTCAGCAATTCAGTATCACGTTTTCATCTTCGCCATTTCGGCTATTACTACTACCAGAAGTCATTCTCAAGCAGAAACAGAGTATTTATGATTCATGAGAAATTTTCGATATTTTGCGAATAAGAAATTAGTAATGCAATGTAATGTTCTTCTATAGTACTGTGATCTGAGGCTGCAGAAATCTTTTTTGTTGGAAGTCATCGGTCTTGTCATACGGGAAGGCAGAAGGGCATTAATAATTTAGAAGTATGTCCTAGCCTTGTCCATGTCCCTTGCAAATTCAACTGGAAGAAAGAATAACAAAAGGGTCTCCTGTGCTTACGGTCCGACGCCCGAGTTCTGGCATGTTTGGTTCTTTTCACTACGTTACAAAGCAGACTTTCCTTCTGCATAAATATCACTACATGTCTTCTTTGGACGCACTTCACCAAGTATCATCTTGTAACTACTAGTGTGTGGCGAGATCTTGAGGCCAGAAGAGCATGTACAAAATGACATGATACTGTACAGAATTCGACCCCTTCTAACCATATCTTTCCTTTCAGGCCTCCTTAGCCAAATTGGCATTTCTAAGGCAGTTAACAGATGAAGATTCATGTTTCCATATGCCCTACTTTCCTACATCACAATTTTTGACAAATGGTACCGTAGAAAGGAGATATTCCCAGAGCTAAAGCCTGCATTTCCAAGTTTTTGAACTTATTGCAATATAGCAATGGTATACACATGTTTGAAGTAGAAAGTTATGTTTATAGCATTTCTTCATATTTTAAAGAGTAAAATATCGTTTCGATTTATAATTTGAAGCCTTAATTTTGTATCCGTTCAGGTATGGTTCAAGCGAAGGTTAAGCATAAATTTTTCGAAATGCATTTTAACTCAAAGCCCTCATTCCATTTAGAATGTTTTTTTTTTTACTAATTCCTTTCCCAATACAAATAAATGTTAAAATACTGTAAGAAAATAGAGAGAAAGAAAACGGATAATTTTAGAGAAGAGTTGAGTTGTTGCGCTGCGCGGTGTTTGTAGTAGTCGCGTTGTTTATCATTTCTTTAAAGTGGAAATCTAAAATTGATCAAAGT
The DNA here is from genome assembly GCA_021029175.1 of Bilobella aurantiaca. NCBI lineage: Eukaryota > Metazoa > Arthropoda > Collembola > Poduromorpha > Neanuridae > Bilobella > Bilobella aurantiaca. The sequence goes on along the minus strand of VYYI01000056.1, from coordinate 5,081 downwards.
ACTTCCTGTGATCCCCATTATTTGTGTAGTTCATGCTTGATCGGAGAAGAACCTTATATTTGCTTCGACTGCAAACTATAGCATACACAGAACTTTTAGAATCTAGATGGTAAGGCTGTTGAATGGAGTTCGTAGAAAGCATAAGGTGGATAATAATAAGATTTGATATAAAAAGGGAATGAAATTCTTGAACCTCCTTGTGAAAGCTGATATCCTATCGTTCTCCATTTCTTGGGAATGCCAACCAACCCTTCTCGCCTCCAACACTTGAAATTACCTCCATTCGTCTTATAAGGAAGCCCTTCCCTCCAATATTCTCCAGTTAAGTTCTCCAGCAGCGTCTCCAGAAAATGAATGGGAAGGGGAGACAGGGGAAGGAAAGTCAACCTCAGGAATCCTGCTGATTTCTCTTCTTTATTATTCCCCACCTATTATATTTTTGTTATTTCTGAATCCTATTCCTTGCCTTATTGCATCCCTCCTTCGGATACCTTACTTCCAATTTCCGTGTATTCCTGCCATCCTGCCTATAAAAGCGAAAGGTAAAAGTGGTGCTTTTCAAGGTTAACTTAGATTTCTCTAACTTATGAGACTTTTCCAAGCATTTCGAGAATGTCATATGTAGTATTTTGTATTCTACTGGGGATTTGCCTGCCCTTTTCGCTTTCCCCATTTTCGTTCCATCGTACTGAAAAGTTCAATTGAAAATCGCTGCTGGAGGGAGACCATTTTATTTGTAAATCGCTTCCACCTTCTCTCAGTATCTCAGCTCTACTCCTCCGTACGCTCCTGATTTATGACTAGAGCATTAAGCTATGGCTTTGGCATTGGCAGGATGTAATCTTTGGGTATAATTCATAATTTATAATTCTGTGATATCAAGAAAGAGGGTCGCTTCCCGGCCGTTGTGGGGATGGAAGGAAGTGTGGGAAAGGGTTTAGAAAATTAGACCTGGATGCAAGGAAGCTGTGCTAGAATCGTTTCCCTGTTCTGAAATCACCGACGACAATAAATCAGCAAAGAAATTGTGCAAGTCGTAGTGGTTAATGGTTCTAGCTACTGAAAAAAAAACAGGAGAAGGCAAACTCAGGGTTCTTAGGGAAAGCATGACTTGATCGTGGGTTGCGGATGTTTCAGATTTTTTTTTGAAAATAAATTCTTCTGGCTTATTTGCTTGGATTCTTTTGAAAGATTCCAGGAAATCTTGCCTTTCCTTGGCTCGCGGCGAGGATCTCTCACCTTCAGTTTCTGATTTCCATCAAAATAACATTCCTGCTCTACCCTCCTATCTCCAAAGGAGAGGGAAAGTATATGCTTTCACTTTCAGGCGACCTATGGAACAGCGCTGGAAATCTCAAAGGAAGAATGTCATGCCCAATGCACGAAATCAACTTTCCCCGCTCCACGTTCTCCGCTCCCTTTCCTTCCAGCTCAGTCTTGAACAAAAATTGGGGGATTGAGCACTTGCTGGAAGGTTGAAAGGCTTCACGGCCGTAGTATCAACTTTCTCTGGTGTTTGGCCCTTTTAGTTGGAATAATACTGTTAGAAGGTTTGGCTTTCTGTGTCTCGGGAAATGGACTCGTAGACAAGTGGATTGTTGATTCTTTTGATTGAAAGGCATTAAAATGCCCAGTGTGACTTCTCTCTTGGAAAACCATCATCCCACTCTGAGTCCAATTCCAGGGAGCCCGGCTCACCATTACATGAATGGAAACATGGTGAATAATAATAATGTTAGTAGTGGTCAACTGAACAATAATAACAATGGAGTCAGCAGCGTTAGCGGCTCCAGTACGCCAACATTCGACAATTTGGTTCAGCTAGCAAGGAACCTTGGTGGAAACAATTCTACTGGGAAAAGCTGTAGTGGTCAACCACCAAGTAATTTTTGCAATGCCAGTGGCTATCCAAATCATCAGTATCGCTATGCTATGATCGCTAGCCGCTTATCACAACGCTCCCAAGCGCCTAGTCTGTTTCTGGGAAATGGTGGCGGCGGTATTTCGGCGTATTCAAATTCGAGGCCTGTGCTTTGTCAGCCAGATGTCAATTCGAATCAGGAAGGGATTTCCCAGCTTTCCCTACCGGCTGGAAGCGGTCATGGATCGACTCAAACATTGAATCATAATTCCAATAGTTTTGGAAATGGCTACAACACTACCAGTGTCGGAGGAAAAGTACGAAATCAAATCAGGTTCTTCTCAAAGAATTCAGAGGGGACCAATGGAAGTGGAACTGCGTCTTCAGGCCTACAGCAATTGAATAGTAACGCCCTTCGAAGTAATTCCAGTTCCATTCACCCGACCAGTGGAGACGCTGCCGAGAGGACCTTGAAGGGTCAAGATTCGGTCTTTGAGAATGGCAACCATATTGGTCATTATCAAGCGGCTGGGAATGATCAACAGAGTCATGGAGATTCACATTTGGATGAAACTAGGGAGGTGGGTTTCTGAAATTTTGGCTGATTTCTTTTCTTGAAAAGTGAGCTGGTTGGAAACGTGAGCAGAGGGGAAAGAAGAATGAGTTTGATTAATCCAAATGTAGAAGATTGTGTTCTTGTTCTTCCATGGAATCCTTGGATAAATTGAAGGAAGGATCCTTCCTATCTCCTAAGGTTAAGGAAGAGAGGGCTGAAACGCTGAAAGTACTGGAGTGAAATCTTAATTGGATGTCATGGCGGGGAGGACAACGGTCGAATGGGTTCTAATATAATAATAGTGCATGAGGAGGCGAATGTAGTAATCCGTTTGTCCAGTTGCCCTTTCACTAACTTTCCCTTCCACCATTCACCGCCTTCTTTTCCATTGTTTTTCTTTTCTTTTCATCACTCTTTTGGACGCAAAAGTTTATCATGGGAGGCGAGAGGGGGGATATGGATGTGACACTTCAAAGAATTTTCCAAATTTCATCAAAATCAGTGAAACCACAAAATTTACTCTTTATAACCCATTCGGTTTGTGATAGTGGCCCGAGTCTGATATTTGGAATCATAGTCATATCACAACATCACTTTTCCCTCGTCTTGCTCGGTAGCTTATTGGAAAAGTTGAAATTGAGACTACCATAAGTTAAGCTAGAATCATATTTTATTTTAATCTCATATCTAGTAACTTATAGTCAGTATGAAGTTAAATAATTCAGGAAAAAAGAAGTAGAAACTGTTAATTTACAAGATTAGAATTCGGGTTTATAAGAGGTGCTGGGTTAAATAAATGGGATGAAAGTAAATCCAACGTTCTGTACTTCTTGGGGGTGAAGTTTAGAGTTCCGGTCAGTTTGGAATTTTGTTCATTTTGGTCTATGTCTTTCCCAATTTGCTGTGATCCGATGAAGCATTTCAAACTTGAATTGGACATTTGGGTGGAAAGCTGTCAAGTCCAATTTCATTACCAACCTTACTTTCTTCGTGTCTAAAAAGGTGGAGTTTCATTTCCTACTGTTGATGCTGAAGGAAATGAGGTTTTGTGTTTTTGTCTGCTTGTGGTTTGCGGTTTAATGGTTTCTTTTCGTTAAACTTTTTTCTTTCTTTGAGCATTTCTCTGGAAGACAGATGCCAAAATTCACAGAGCAAGCTAAAGCTAAAAGTCTTGTTACTTCCGCCAGTTTGCATCATATTTGTGATGTTTTCAGAAATAAGAATAATGGATTTTTTAAGCTCACTTATGGTTAGTGCAGATCATAAAATATATAAATTGAAGTTAACTTCGTAAGAACTAACCTATTTTAAAGTTTAAATAATAATACTATGACTCGGTAAAAAAAAACGCCACTCGGTATGGCGTTGTGTTTAGAAGTTTTAGCGAAAAACTATGAAAATGAAACCCGCCTATAAGCCCGTCCCAGGACGAGGAACGTTTACATGAGGCTATACTCTAAATTCTAACTAACTATCCTATTTCGTATTCAGTTTTTCAATTGTTTGTTGCTGCTATAGAGAGTGGAATGAAATATATCTCTGTAATAATCGCGTCTTACAGTTTGTTTTAGTAAACGCTGATTGATAACCGCTTTATTTGCAACAATTTTTTTTTTTAATTTTAGAAATTTTAACTGATATATTACTTAATTTCTATGACAAAGATTCTGCTTCGGGGGGGGGGGGGGGGGGGGGGGGTGGGGGGGGGGGGATGGGATCTTTTTTTCATGTCAATTCTACGAAAACTGAAAATGCTTAAAAGAAGGTATCCGTTCATATACCAATTTGGTTCTTTTATGATACTTTTGTAATAAATACAGTTTTCTTGTAAGTGTCCTTGTTCCTGAAATATGTATTTTATTGTATTTTTTTTTACTTGCTTTGCTTTCGAAACGCGAGGAGGGAAGGGAAGCATTAATAAGAAATGAGAATCACACCAGCTCGGCATGACGCGTTCATTAATTTGGGGGTTGTAATTAATACTCCCCGTTGAGCGTACAACTGAAAATGAAAGCTGTTTATTGTAGCCGTTCTCTTGCATTTTATTTTACTGGGGACATTGGGTTGGGTCCATTCATTATCGAAAATTAAATGTTTTTCCTGTTCGAAATGTTTTAATACGTTTCAAAAACAAGACTTGAGATTGAGATCGGTGTTCTTGAATTTGCTTTACAGCGTTCCTAAAATGCATTAATCCTTCCGCAATTTCGTAAAAATTCATTTCAAATTGTGTTTGTATAATATGTTGGTACATGTTTGGCATTGGTTTAGCTTTCTTTAATTGGGATTTTACTAATGAAATTAAGGACTGCGAGAGTCAGGGCTCAGGGGTTTTCAGTAAAAAGAACCTAAAGGTATGAGCGTGGTTAAATTGAACTGCGTTTAAATTGTCGCTTAGATTAGATTGTACAACATATGGGCGTGGGCGTGTAAGAAATTTGTATTTTTTGAAAGCATCCGAAAAGCTAGTCGGCGAACGGGAAATAAAGATTACATATATTGATTTAGACATAAAATTGTAACACCCTTGAAGTGTTAGCATCTCTTAAAGCCCCATTCACATATAGCCGCCGACTGCAACTGCGCAGTTGCAGTCTGCAGTTGCAGTTGTCGCTGGTCACTCTCAAGTCACACTGACAACTGCAAATCAGAGCAGCATTTTGG
>VYYI01000055.1:0-65179 GCA_021029175.1 Bilobella aurantiaca | reverse complement strand
ACCCGGTTCCAATGAGGGAATTTTGAACAAATAGGCTATTTGAATGGGGATTTCAAAATTTTCAAAAATTCATAACTTTTTTGTTTTTCATTTCTGGAAAAAAATTCTTTCATATTCGTGTTCAGAATACTTCAATTAGTGTAGAAAAAAGTTTGGTGACAATCTGAGCACTTCCACTATACCGAAATTATACCATTTAGCAGAACAAGGACAAGCTCGGCTTGGTCACTTGGTCAGGCATATGACAGGCCACAAACAGCACACTACACTGCGTCGACCCTCACTCAAGCTATTAATATTCCATCTTTCTTGATCTTTTTAAGTTGCCGCAATTTTATTGACTAAATCATAACTCTAATTGAGTCATCTTGTCATAGAACGACATTCAGGTTCGGAAGCCATATCGGTTAAAATGTGAACGCCCATTAGAGAAAAACTGGCACTGATATTCGAAGATTTACGCAATGTTTAGTGCCATTGGCCCACCTTAGTTTTTGACAAGCCAAGAGCGTTTTCAAGTTTAAACATTTTCTCAAGAAAGATAATAAATTTAATTGACGACAATTTGATAGAACAATATTACAGGAATAGGTATTACGATTACGAAGCCCACCCGTTCACGATGAGCGAAGAATGGAATTAACAATTCATAGTTGTATGATCAGATCATAACAGGAGAAATGTAACAGATACATTTCCCATCTAAAATTAATTTTACTTTTCTGTGGTACTTGCAGTACTTGATAGACCATATGAACAAATTTGGCTGGACAGTCGAAACCGATGCGTTCACGGACCGTACACCACATGGATTGAAACCGTTCGAAAACATTATTGCAACATTAAATCCAGATACTCCAAGGCGGTGAGTAATTAAAGGCACATAATTGTATAGCAAAAAAAAACAGTTTCACGTCACTCATAATTTGAAAATAGGCTTGTCCTGGCCTGTCATTATGACTCAAAGTACAGCAGAGAGGACGATTTCATTGGAGCTGTAGACTCTGCTGTACCGTGTACGATGCTACTGCATCTTGCTGAAGTATTGCAAGGACCACTTGATGCTCATAAGCAGTGTGTTGGACAGAATGTTACCCTCCAGTTTATATTTTTCGACGGCGAAGAAGCGTTCGTTGAATGGAATGAGGAAGACTCGTTATATGGTTCAAGACATTTAGCAGAATTGTGGGAGGGAACTCCTTACGGCGTCGGGGAAAGTCATGTTATTGACACAAACTTCCTTCATCGTATGGTATGTTTTTGAAGTAATTGTTGTTTCTTGTTTGCAATTTGCAGAATCTTCATTTTGGTATCGTTTACAGGACGTTATGTTACTGTTGGACCTCTTAGGGGCTCCAAATCCTAAATTCTATAACTTCTTTAATTCAACCACTCACTGGCACACATTACTAGTCAATACTGAAAAAGCACTCAGGAAAAATGGCTTGTGGGCCGGGGGACGCTCCGAAATGTATTTCCAAACAAGACGAGCGTATGGAATTGTGGAAGACGATCATATACCTTTTGTACGTAGAGGTGTTCAAATTGTCCATGTGATTCCAACTCCATTCCCAAATGTGTGGCATACTCCACGTGATAACAAGGATGCTTTAGATTTTGAAACTATTGATAATTTAAATAAGATACTTAGAACGTTTGTGGCGGGATATCTCCACCTCGATCCATCCTGACTATATGGACCCAATGAAGAAGGTATCACAAGCTATCAGGAAGAAAAATCCGAACTATGACTATACTATCAGTTTCCGAAAAATGGCTAAAATAATCTACAAAAGCATCTATTAATCTTTCCTTCTATTATTTGATGTTACCAGATAAGCAAGGACTCAGTACTCTGCCTCCTCACCATCAACCTCTACACTCTCTAATCTTCATTTCTCTTTGTATTTTACAGTACTCGCTAAGTCACTAGGGCTTTCGGGTTATATTTTAGTTTTTAGCGACGTGCTTCTCGTAGTAACTTTACTTGTAGTCAAAGTAGTTGTATGGGCTCTATAAATTCGCGTGAAATACGGACCAGCGAATTTTACTCGCAAAATTACTCCTTTATTCGGATTCCCAGAAATGGGAATGCTCCGAATTTATTTAATTTTATTCACTGGTTATTATTGTTAGATTACTATTGAAAATATGCTTAGGACTTTCCGCTTTCAATTTTGTTATATTATAACCTTACTCGTAAACAAATCATGTAAGGGCCAACAAACGAGAATGTGACCTCTAAAAAAAACTTACTTCAAACATTTTGACCCAATTGTGACAGACAACTATTTTGTTAATAATAACTACTCTTTTGGTGAGTGAACTGCCAAAAATTGTGTATGGACGATTCCAAATAATATTTAATGCGTAAAAAACGTGTCATTTTATTATTGTTTTATGAAGGATTTCATTTTAGCCGTTGGTGAGATAAAATAAGTCGAAGTAGTGTAATTATTAATTGATTTTGCGTATCGGGTGCCGGGACATGGAGATGTTGGAAGAGAAGGCCATGTAGGGAAATCTCCTCCTATTTTGGGAATTGGAGATGATCTTCCGGATGCCGCTTCAATCCTTTAGGAGTCTCAAATAATTCCTATATCTCAATGTTACTATGCAGACTGCTATTCAAAAGTACGGTGTACGCAAATATTTAGAGAAGCGCCCATCCAGCTCTTTATCAAAGGCAATGCACCACACATTTTTGTCTATTCTTGTACTTTCAGAATTTAGAACGAAATAAACGGACGCACCAAGATTCAAGATAGATTTCACCATATTTATCTGTATGCACAAGCACTTGGAAAGAAGGTTTTGTAATTTCAGAAAATACATAACTTCCAGTTAAGAGGAAGAAGCGTCCGTAAAAGAGAAAGTTGTGAGACAAATTGTGTGAAGATGAGTAGGGAGGAGAAAGGAGCGTTAGCTCACCTCGAGCCGTGCCCTTTTGCTTTCACCACTGCTGACAATAGTTTTGTAAACTAATTAAATAAATAAGTAGTAGTTAATGATTGATACCATTATTAGAGAGTACATTTTCTAAAAGGCAAGTTTGTGAAGAGTCGATGTTTGTGAAGGGAGTTTGAGAGGGGTAAGATGATCTCGAAACAGGGGATCCTCCTCTCCTCTCTCCTCCACACTCCAGTAGGAACTCAGCTGTTCGAAGGGGAAGAGCAATCGATTGAGCATCAATTAACCTTCCCTCACTTCCTACCATATCAATTACTCAATCACATCTTCCTCCAGCACCTTCGTCTGCAACTCCAATGCAGACCCACCTCGACAATCCGTCCCGCGGAGGGTCCTTCTCAGCCATGCTCTCCTCAGCCGCTGACCCCTGTTTCGGTGGTGACCATGGAGGTCACCATGACTTCACACTCAATGGCTCAGCAGGAGGTTCAAATGGACAGACGGAGTTCGGTCACCTCATCAACAGCACCGCTCAACATCATCATCACTCTCACCATCCCGAAACAAACAACAACATCACAACTGCCGCAAATCATAATAGCAATACTTCAAAACCCAAGAAAGTCCCACCGCCTAACGGAAAGAAGACCAAGGGACGCGTTAAAATTAAAATGGAGTTCATTGACAATAAGCTACGGCGTTATACCACTTTCTCAAAACGCAAGACTGGAATTATGAAAAAGGTAAGTGTTGATTTGAAGAATTCTCCTTTAGGAAGTCATGAACTCTACGATTGAGCCATTACTATAACGCTCAATTGTTTGATCTTATTTCATGTATTGCGTAAAGGCACAGGGATTCGAAGATGCGATGCATGCCTTTGCCTTTACTCAAAATAATAATGTGCAGCAATACCAATATAGTATACTCAATTTACCTTACAGCAATACAAGTTTATTATTCAAAGTTTTATGTGTTTGTAATTATAATATGAAGTCTTTGCCAAAGGATTCTTCATCAGTTCAGTGACATCATGAATAGCAATCTACCACCCTCTATTCGTCTTGGATTCTAATAAGATTTTTATTTTAATCGCCATCAGCGAAAGCACATTATGAATTATGAATGAAAGCTTAGCTGATCAACTGTTTCCTGTCCCGAACGCAATACGCTACGCAACGATCTTTTGGTTAAAAAAAAAGCTCTAATTTATTAACTTTATTGGATTAATTAATTAAAATTCTTTTAATTAACTAAAAATAATATATTTAATTCCAACCTAAACCTTAAAATAAAATACTAGCTAACCACGCCACATTTTATAATTTAATTTAATATGAACAAAATCTTATGTTCAGGAAGACATCTAACCTATTTTTCTTCTCTTTCATGTAACATTTTTGTGAACTGATGAAGACGAGAGTGTTGGGCGTGGGTTGTAGGTAACTTGTAATAAAAGCTAGCAGACGGAATAGAGTTTCTAACGTAAAAATATGCAATGTCGCTGTGGGCTTTCCGATGTTGGAGCCACTCGTCTCTCTTCTTTCCATTGTGATTGGATGCAATTTGTGAATGGTTTTAAGGGATGCGCGTTAGCACAGCCCCCATGCCATGTGTTTTCTAAAACAACTCTAAAGGTCACCGACAGATCCCTGGCTCACATTTGACATCGTTTTCTTATTCTTCACATCGTGAACAGGGCATAATGTATTTTTTTTAAATAAAATAATCATAATGGGATGAGTAAATGACACTTATTGTACCATGTGCAAATGAAGAATAATAGTATGAGAATCGCTTCATGCCAACCTACCCTTTGAATTATTAGCAATAATCTATTGAATACTCTCTTGCAGAAGTGTTGGAATTTTGTGAAGTTAAATGTATTCCAACCAACCTTAACCCGCCGTATCAAAAAACCGTAGTAACTGTTTTTATTAATTTAATTTAGTAAATTGAGTCTTTTTCAAACCTTTCGAAAGCGTGCATCTTAAAAGAATAGAATTAGTTTTCAACCAATACCAAAGCTCAAAATTTAGAAGGTACTCTTCTAAATTAAAAAAAAAAGCATCTTACAAGTTATTCCTTAATGTCGAAAGCATACGTTCAGCAAATAAGAAGTATAAATAGATACATTTAATTCTAATTCGATTTCTAAAAACAAAACCAAATTTCGTTAGATCCCAACAAGCCTAGTTTTCATTCCGATTTTGTTCAATACGCCTGTTTTACACCGACTACAGTTAGTTCCTTTAGTATTCGTTTATGGCCTTCTATCTATATTTGGGTTTGTACCAAATAAGTCTGTGTAGCATGTAGTTTATGGATATCATACCATTTTAGAATTCGATACCAGCACCATGACCTTTCACAATAATTCCCAGGCTTTACAGCAAAAATAGACCAATTACTTACTGACCCCTAGAACATTTTTAGAAACATACTTTCGTTGCATTGCGAATTTACTTCTTTTTTTTACCAAATTTAATTCCAAATTAACAAATTACGCCTCATTTTGACTTGAGTTAATACAAGTTGCGGACAATTCTGGAACCTCTAGCTAAGTTAAAAGAGTAAAATTATAATTTTCGAATTCAGAAAATTTACGTGAAATGAGATATTGTACTCTTGTCTTGTGCCCTGAATCAACAAATTAAATTTTTAACTAAAGTTGATTTTACAAGTTAGTAATAACTATAAATGAACTTTGTTATGTTTTGCAGGCCTATGAATTATCAACGTTGACTGGAACTCAGGTTATGCTGTTGGTGGCATCTGAAACTGGGCATGTTTATACATTTGCAACGCGGAAATTACAACCCATGATCACTTCCGAGGCAGGGAAAGCTCTCATTCAAACGTGTCTCAATTCACCAGACCCACCCAATTCAGGAGACACACAGCGGATGTCGGCCACTGGCTACGAGGAGACGGAGCTGACCTATGCCGCTGACCCCAATAGCTCCGACCATGGTGACACAAAAGTAAGACTTAGCTCATCACCTTACTCCAACGCACAATCCCTTGCTCCAATTCATCATTCCCACTCCGCTTCCATGTACGGATCCCCCTTGAATAATAGTTATCACACAAGTCCCGGTGTCATTAGTTCAGGGGGTATGATATTTCCGCATAGTCCATCGCCAAATGGAATGCTCTATCACTATGCTTCCGATCCGCAGCAGCCACAATGCTACCCAAGTGGACTCCAGTCACCCCCGCACTTGACACATCTCAACCGCTGAAGACAAATAAACAAACCGGGTTCGTACTAACCGACCCCTTCACCTCTCTTGTCCAAGTCATACTACGGCACTTATTTAGTGACCTCAAGCCCAGATTCATAAGCAGTAGCGGTGCCCCAAATTACCAAAAAATCAATATCCCATTTGAACATTTCATGTCAACCAAGCTTTTAAGCTTGGTTATACCCTCGTTATTATATATATGAGGGACATGAAACTAGCCTTGAGCCTTAAGGATTGTCCTTCGTCAAATGGCACGGCCTTTATCGTTTTGTGTCAGAATTCATATATACATTTTAGTACGCATCCCTGCATTGAAGAGCACATTAGAACGATTTGAGAGTAGACGTCTATTTTGCTGTTTCTTTTTGGAAATTTTTATTTAATTTTTTGCAAAGGCATGTAAATCTGTTTTCTTGAATTTGTGATTAATTCTACTTAAATCCGTCCATTAAAGTGTTGCACTAGGATTGACTGGGTGGGTGAATGCGTAGGAAGTAAATAGTGGATCCGTCATTCAAGGCGATTAAAAAGTTGTAGATCTCGTTCTCCTCCGCCTACGCGCCTGCAACTTGGAAGATTGTCCTGATTATGTAGTTGTGTGTTGTGCCTAGGCTTGCTTTACAATTTTATGCTCACTCTGCTCTGTAATGCAATAATTTACTATTTTTAATTTAATTTATAACTTCTCAAGAGAGATCATCAGAACGTCTTGATGCCTCCCCTGTGAAAGCAATCCGTTGAGTTCGAGTGTCGAATGTTATACTATACTTGGCTTTGCACGTACGTCTGGATCGCTAAAGGGCACTTAAATTAACAAGTTGGAAATGAAAGGTTTCCGTTAAGACTGCTTAGAGAAAAGTAGCATGGTACAAATTAGAATTAGAAAGCTCTGGGATATGAAGGTAGTGAAAATGAAATGACTTACTAAAACTACATCATATCCTGACATTTATTCGAACATTTTTACATAGTCAAGCAATCTTACTCACATTTCTAAAACTTGTGTCTACCACATTTTAATCGCTCTTATTTGATAATCCTGGTTAGCATTATTCGACTTCAGATCAAATAATGTGTATCCAAATTCCAAACTCAACACGGTATTTTCATTTCGCTTATTTTTCTCTTGGCTCTATGAAATTTAAATTGAAGTACATAGGTACTTAAAATACGGAAGTAAGTAACGTTTTAGATATAGAACTTGAGGATTGGATTTCCAGCCCTTTCTATTTTCGGGATCGTGGAACTGGAACAACAGTTCACTTGTTCGACTGTTACAATTTATGCATTGGGAATTCGCTGACTCTTTCAATTCCAATTTTGTACAAATTTTCTGCCTCCATCCATCAAAGTTGAATTCTCTGCTTCTCTTATTAATTTTCTCTTTTAAAAAAAAATCTACTGTCACTCGAGCGCGCTCATGAGCGATGAGCATAACCTGCTGCAGGCTTTCCTCGGCGGGTTGTCAAATTTTTTTAAGGTTGTTTCCAATTTTGTCACAATTTGAACATGTTTGTTTTTTGACAATATGGTGTGGATATTATAATAAGTGCCTTTTACATATGTTAGTAATAACGGGTTTCCTGTTTAAATTACAGTGTGTGCTAACGGAACTTTAATTTGGTGTATTATTTGTTTTAAAGTATAAATAGTTATTAATTATATAGTCTATTAGTGTGGTGTCATAGCATTTACCATTTATATCAGCATTATTTCATATCTGTTTTCTTATTTTTAGGGCAACAAAAAGCTTTAATTTGCTAGTTGATTATGTTTTACTTTCTCGACCTCTTAAAATCAGCAAATGATTTATTAATTATATTATCTTGTTAAGATTTTATAACATTCGTAATATTTTACTATCGTGCAAAGAATACATTTCCAGGCACATACGTATTAAGGTACTACTAATGCCGGATCTTTACTTACCATGCCGGGTCCATGCCAGCAGGGAAAAATACCGCACAGGAGCTAATAATTAAACAAGTTTTGTTTTGTAGCGGTTAAAATTCCTTACACAACCAAACTTAGTTTATTATTATATCCTGTACGGTATTTTCCCCTGCTGTAATGGACCCGGCATGATATGTAAGGATTCAGCATAAGCCCCTCCCCAAAACTGTGATACTGACAATACATTATCAATAATACAAATTATAAACAAATTAATTGCCATTTAATCCACCGACATTCTTCTTTGTTAATGAATAAATAATCTTCCGTGAAGCTATCTTAAATATCGATTAATTTAGTTTATAACGTTTTCCGAAATGATGGTGTTCTTTCTTCAATCATTTCATTAAATCCAAGTATGTGAGGCAATTAATTAAATATTGAGCAGTATTTTCATCAAAATCACTACTAAAATCATTTTCTCATTTATTGGAGTTGTAGAATTAATTTAGAAGGTCAAATTATCATAATTTTATTTTCATTGATTACACTATTTATTCCATGTCATTTATACATACAGTTCACTTTAGTTACGACGAGCAGTGTTACGCTGGATTTAGACTTCGTTCCTTTTCCGTTCATGTTCCTTTTTGTGTAGGGATAATAGCGTTGTTTATTTAAAAATACCAAAGCAACTACGCTAAATTTTCATACAGAGATGCAAAATAACACTAAAATCCCTTCATGAAGTGGAAAGGGAACGGAAAAGGAACGAAGTCTAAATCCAGCGTTAGTGTTATTCAATCAATTTAGGAATTAAACCTTTCTAGTTCTTCTCACATTTACCCTAAATATTTCAGCTAGTACATTCCACTTGTAGGTGCTAAAAGTTTTAGACTCTGCTCTCCAATCTTTCTACTTTATTTTGATTTTTATCCAAACCAATTATTTGACTATATTTATTGCACAAATAGTGCGTGTAAGATTTAAGAATACTTGCTTCTTCATCCATTCATTTTTGGTCAAGCGTGGAATACGTGGATTATTTTTGGAACACTTTACTATGAGAGAAATGACGCCTCTTGTCAACAATACCAACTACCTACTTTATTTTAATCGTTTATTGCATTCCGATTTTAGTCATTAGAACGTTCCAACGCCTCTATGTTGTAAGAATGAAGAAGGCTAAGAGATATAATAATTTATTTAAAGCAATGTTTATGAATTGCTGATTAGTATGCAGACCCTGCTCTAGCTTATTATCCATGATCAGACTTACCTGTACATTACGTTTTGTTTGTTTTTATTTTGATGTATTTCTTTTAAAAACCATGTTACTTTTTGAAATATTTTTAAATTAGCAACTTAATTCCCCTTTATTTGTCCCTAAAGCATAAACATCTTTGCAAGTAATGCAATGATCTTGCAAATATACTTTCAAATTGTATAATTTTAAAAGGATGACTTTGTTTAAACTTTCGGCTCTACTCATTGTTTCGCTTGAACAGTTCAAACCATTAAGTTTGATCACTTGTTATTTTTTGAAATTACGTACTCAAATCAATCTTGGCTTGGCAGAAAGTTAGACACGCTTTAACTTGAGCTCAGAAGGGCCATTTTCAAGGAGGGAATTGACTTTCACCTCCTTCTTGTTTTTTTCTATTTGTAAGTGGAAGATATCGTCTGATTCCACGTTCCGAGTCTCCACGTCGTCCATACATTCACTTTCATCTCAAGAGAAAGCTTCCTTTTTGCATCTCATCATTTTACCTGGCGATGAATTCATTTGCCTGCCAAATAGTTCCATTATTTGATTAATGTATTTCATTCTCTATGCTAAAGTTATGGTTACATTTTGTACAACTCACTCATTTTGTCCTACATTTGCGTGACTGTCCCCGTCCCCAAGTAGTGTTCGTAAGTGTACCATCTTCCTTTTGGAACCTGAAACATAATAAGACGATCTACTCTCAATTATTTATTTGAATTTGAACAAATGAAAGAGGATGAGAATATTTTATGTGTCATGTTGCATCGTGTTTTTACACCTTTAATGTGTTTAGTTGGTCAAAATTTAATTTGTGGAGAGTGGATTAGGTGAAAGTAGTGAAAATAGTAGATTAAAACTTGTTATGTAATTTTAGGAGCTATTTTGTATTTTACAATTACAATATAGATGGATACTAATGTTTCGTAGAGTAATTGGAATAAGGTACAAATAATTATATTTGGAAGAAGTTAAAGTGGACATTTTTCTTTTAATTTAATTGATAATTCAATGTATCGTTCTTTTTTTGGATTTGAAGCTCTATTTTGACATTGAAATCAAAAGTATTCATCAGACTTTGGCTGAAGTTTAAAAATGTAACTTAAATTTAAAGATTTTGTACAATATCTTAAAGTTCGTAATTGGGTTATTGTACTACGGTGGACTTAATAATTGTGTGTTTCTCCAATTCTGAGTCTGACTTTACCTGGATGCTGCTGTGAGTTGGAGGGAGAAAGGTGCTTTGGCTTTGCGCGAGGGAAGACAGCGCTAGTTGTTTGAGCGTTGAGCAGTGACTAAGTTGAGTGTTTCCTTATTCTAAGAGCCTCCCTTTGATTTCCCTTGACAATGGTATGAAGGGTGCAAGGGAGAAGGGGCAGAAGTATCCCAACTTATTATCCCACATAGTCATCTTACAGCTAAGCGTTTCTCCCACCTTCAAGGTCTCCTCTGGGGCTCGCATCCAACCCTCTTATCCCAGCTTAGTCGTGACGAAATGCAAAGAGCAACTCCTATAGGCCCCTAACACACACTTACCCCCAGTCTCTGACCAATGAGTGACAGATGTGAGAAAATAGTAGGACTGTGACCGCTCGGGTCACATTCTAAACCTCACATTTTATCCAGGACCAACCTTTCATTGATTACATACGAAAAGTCACAACAATATTGGAAATTGACCTTTCCCGGCCTGGATATTGCAAGGCAACGGCGCAGATGGGCTTAGGGTGGAAGAGGTCAAGGCACGGGAGAGACGAACTGGGCGGAAGATAGATGTAACTGGTTTTAGAAATCATCCATTGTCGTCCCCCTCTTTCCAATGCCTATTTATCCCAATAATGCCTTTTACCTCTTAATTTAACCTGTATTCCTCATTCTTATTTTAATTTAAAGTTAGTTTTAGTTATAGTACCTTCAATCCAAACCTTATGATTATGAGGTGAGGACGGAGCGCTTGCGTAACACTACCGCCATTTTACCCGTTTACTCTTCACAATTTAAGATAGAAAGAAAAGGTACTTACCTGAGTCATTGGGCAATCAATTTCTCCAATTCCTTGCTTTTCATAGATAACATACAATGGTTGTTTTTATTGTGAGCTCTGTCTCAGCCAAGATGTTGCGAGGAAGTCAAACTGTCGGAAATTTCAAGAAAATGAAATGTCGTCTGGCAGGAAAAGCATGTCCCTCGGGGGTAGAAGTCAATGGGAACTCATTGGCAGAGTGATTGGTTGATTAGATACCTTGCTGTCAAGTTTTCTGTCGTAGGGATATGGGAGGAAATAAAGAAAAAGTAATAAACGAAGTAGAGAATTCAGAGCAACAGGAACTTTTTGTTCGAGAGAAATGTCTACCTGATTGAAGTTGAGGAGAAAGTAATTAAGGTTTGGTGGGAGGGTCTTAATCACTCATTTCGTGGGTTCAGAAATTGATCATTTTCCATTCTCCACCCTTTATTCCAGGGCTGGAAAATAAAGTGTTTTGTAGTGAATTCTAGTCTCAAAGCTAATGTCCCTTCAATTGATTCTTTTCTATTAAACGTTGACAGGATGAGGAGAGTGAAAGTGGAAGTTCAGATGGAGACGGTGAAGATCCCAAAGAAGTTTCCTCCATGCTCCCACTCAATGGCCTTCTTCCGCCAAATTTTGCTACTCTCTTCACCTCAGCTTCAGCAGGTAAACTACCTTTGTCATGTCCGCTATATCCAATATCAATATGCATCCCCAATCATTAAATCATTAACTTTGTATATAGATATTTAAAAATAATTTCATAAATAGAAAATTGAGTAACTTAAGCAGCTTTTTGCGGAAGGGACTTGTGCCCTTTCTTTCAAGATTTAAAGTAACCCTCTTGAGAGGAAAAGGCTTTTTGTTTATCTGTTCGCTCCTTTGCTGTGCTTTTGCTTTGAAGGAGAAAAACAACTTAATGGAAAAAGAGAATAAAATTATACGCATTACTCATTTATTACTTTACTTGCATAACTGTACTTAAGATTAAATGTTATTTTAATTTCGTTACTAAAAACGAATGATGTCTACCCATAATAATTGCCCGTATTTGTTGCAGCATCTGCAGGGAAGTGCGGACACAACCTAGGAATAGTTCCAAGTCCACATGATGATTCGAGTTTGGGCTCTGGAGCCACATCAAATCGATCTATTGTTTACCAGCACAATCGAGAGCCGATACTTTCCATGTCCAATTCATCTGGACCCACAACTAAGTCTACGGTACAACTCACTACAGTCTCTCCTAAGTCAATTAGAATTAAGAAAGAAGTACCAAGTTAATTTGTTGACCTAATAAAATATGCTTTTATGTTAATTTACTTTTAAATGTTGTTCATTTGTTCATTGATCAATCGGATCAATGAGGATTTAATTCAATCAGCAGAAATTTAGTTTTGATTCCTGAGATCCAATTATCCCGACATTATGTTGGCGATTATCTGCTTTTTTTTTTTAACATTTGCATTATAGTTTAATAGGTTTAATTTCAAATGTGTTTGATTACTTGTTTTTCCCTGCAAAAATACCGAATTTCTTAATTTCCTAGTTGCCATCCGTTGCTGAAGTTTTAGCTGAATTGTCATTTTTAAAACCACATCACAGATCACACCATCACACTCACACTCAAACGGAAATGAGAGTAGGGAGTTTTCATACAGTAATAATAATGAACCTTATTTTACTAAAGCGTTTCAATTCATGAATGACTAACATGTCATGTTTTTTTTTTTTTTCAAACATGACAATCTATTTAAAGTTTGACTTATCGTTGCTGTTTTTTATTTGGACGCGGCTGGCTTCGCGAAGTTTCTCGAAGTTCAATCAAGCAATTGGGCATCTAAACTGTCCCATGCAAACGATAGATTCAAACTTTTTTTTGAATTACCGAGGTGACTTTCAAGCTTTACTTCGGGATAATTATTGTATAAATGAATTGTTTGAATTTAAACTTTTTGGTCGTCGTTTAATTTAACAAATTTTATTCTAATTACAGATAATACTTGTATCGTATCTTTTAGCTGACTTATCCTTCTAGAATCTATTTTGCATTTATTCAATATCTAATTCAACACTTCCTTCGGACAGGAGTGAGGGAAGCGGTTTGAATCCCAGTGTTCTAATTCCTTTAATTTCAGTTCG
This sequence comes from Bilobella aurantiaca, assembly GCA_021029175.1. NCBI lineage: Eukaryota > Metazoa > Arthropoda > Collembola > Poduromorpha > Neanuridae > Bilobella > Bilobella aurantiaca. The sequence continues at coordinate 51,711 of VYYI01000055.1, read as the reverse complement.
TAAGGGGTTCGTCGGTGCTTATAAAAGCGAGTCTAATATAAAGTTAGATAATTGGTTACAATAAACATCACAGGAACACAATGTGTTACGTTTGATTTTAGCTAAAAGTCATTCTCCAGGATGCATTACTACAGGATGTCATTGTCATTTCACGGTTAAATCCAATCGTTAAGTGGCCTTGATAATTATTTATTTGGTAATGACATTTTGACTGAGGCTGATGCTGGAGTCTCAGGACTTAACATTATTGTCCTTTTTAGGGTCAGATACTAATTAAGAATTATTATTAGTTTTCATTGTTGCATAATTGTTGCAGAAGTCTCATACAACTTTCAAAGCTTCAAATCGTACTGGAAATGGAAGGGCAACAGCTTAACTCTTTAGCTGTCAAGCTCCACTTTACGACGCTTCGCAAAACTCCCTTGCCCTAATTCTTAGCTTAGTTTATGAAGCCTTATTAATTCTAGGCTAAGATTCATTTTTTTTTCTACAAAAATGGTGAATACTCGATAGCTAGTGACATTACGTAAGTACGTGGAGCTGCAAACTGTGTGGATGTGAATAAGCTCTGAAGCCTTGGCGTGTAGAAAGAACGGATACAGCAACTGGTCCTGCTAATTGTAATATCCTCGGTTGACAGCCTGTCGCTTCGAATTGTCCCATTTGCATGTGAGTATGCGTACATAGGTTCTTCTGAAGGAAGCGTTGCAGAGGGCGTAACACATTGGGTTTATAGTTGAGTTAATGTAGCACAAATAGTAGGATAAGTCCCAGAGGGCCTTGGGAATTGCGTTTTGATCCTGAAGGACAGTTCGTAGAAGGACGAGGATATTGTATGGCGTCCATGTCACAATGAATGCAAGTAAAATGGCTGACAGGGTTTTGGCCGCCTTCTTTTCCTGTTTCTTTTCTTGGTTCTTTTTCTTTTTACGCTTCGGCTGGATGGTTGGTACAGTTGAGCCAATGGTGCCGATGGACCCTTTCCCCGTAACGTTTTTGGAAAGCCCTTTGCTTCCTGGAGTTTGATTGGGGGCAGAGGGTCTTCTGACGCCGCCAGGGGAACTCGACTCCTTGTAAGTAACTTCGGTCGGCGTCGAAGTCACGAGCTTTGCTTTGGGATGAATAGGAAGTGGTGGCAATGGCCCGGGTTCCTGAATCATCCGAATCGATGCATTTTTACCGTCAAGTTCTCCCGGAATTCTAATTAATATTGTGTAAACGGAATCATTTCCCGGAAGCTTCCCATTTGAACCTGAAAGAACAATGAATAAGTTTAGACTTTAATATTAAGTGAGACAAGGGTAACGAATTATTAATCAATAAACCGTGGTAAAACGGTCAACCAGTAGCGGAAGTAGGAAACTTAGAACTAGAAAATTTTAAAGATTAGACTAGAAAATAGAAGTCTTGTTTTTCGGAAGTCAATAGGCGATTTTCAAATATACAAGGCGTTTAAGGTCGTCAGGATCATCATTATTGTTTCATGCAAAACTAGAGTTTGACCTTAAAGGGTCATTTTGAGGTCAATGGGTCATATCCGAGTGAAAGGAGGCCCTACGACCATCTTGACCATCATAACTTTTCGTTTCATGCAAAACTTGAGTTTGACTTTGAAAGGTCAATTTGAGGTCAAAGGGTCATTTCCGGGTGAAGGGGGCTCTACAACCATCGGGACCATCATAACTTTCAATTTTATGCAAAACTAGAGTTTGACCTTGAAAGGTCAATTTGAGGTCAATGGATCATTTTGGGCGTCATTAGGGGGTCACAGAGAAAAGTGGGCTATACATTATACAAGTGTACTCCCCTTTATAAGAGGAACAACTTTTGTAGGCGTCATTTTTCACTTGTCATAGAATGATTGGTAGCAGGTCAATACCGAGAAAACCAAAACCGAGATACCTAAACCGAGAAAGCCCATGTTAATCTTATGGCCGTTCTCGGTGTAGGTTTTCTCGGTTTTGGTTTTCTCGGTATTGACATTGAACCGAATGATATCCCTTGACCTTGTCCACTTCCGGTCTAGCAAAAACAAACTTGAACTGCGCCGGAACTTTAGGAGCACATCGCCGCAAACAGATTTGAGATTTGTTCAATGGTTCCTGAGATCCAGGTGTGACTCGGACGGACGGACATGACGAAAATATAAGTAGCTTTCAGCTTCGCTTCCGCTACTAATAAAGTATGGAAACGGAGGTGTAGAAAGTTCTGCAAAGAGAAGCTATTTCCTTCAAAATAGAAGGAAGCTTTTACCATTGTCTTTTTCACCAAGCCCGTCCTCCTTCCCAAGACATGTACCGACTCAGGCCATGAAAGTGTTGGAACCCTTTTCAAATCTACTACTAGGTACAAGCTTCTAAATTATTCTAACAAAAAAAAAAGGAGAATGTTGTTAATTTACATGTTGCAGGATCTTGCCAAGTGGCAAGTGGTTCCCACTCGTAAAGTGTGTTCGGATCTAAATTCCAGTATGAATTATAATAAAATAGAAAAAGATCTACATATTTGGATTGACAGTGAGCAAGAAATAATTACTAGAGGAAAGAATGAAAGTTTGCTGATGAGAATCCTAAGAAGAGAATGGTAAATGGTAATTTTCCTTTTGAAGGTGATTCGGATATTACATATTAGCGATATTAGCGCAGAGCGTCGAAGGTGCTTTATTATATTTATTACTATTTCCGCTTCTGATGAAGGCACTTTTAGGCTTGAGTAGTGACAAAGTGAGTTAAAGGGCCCTTACCATCAGCCTGGAAGACTGGAGCCTGAATTGATTGTGAAGGGGAGAGAATCATATTTTCAGCCTTGCGAGTGGGGGTTTGAGCGAAGGGGTCTCGAATGACATTGAGTGAAGTGCACCTTGACACGGAGGACTGCAACGGGGTTTCAATGGAAGCCGGCGTCCCGTATCCGGGCGACGCATGCTCATCTTCAATGTCCTCACCGTAGTCCTCTGCGTCCCTGTCCACGCGGCAGAATCCTATGCATGCCAGCCACAAGCGCCAAACACATTCCCACCTTTTACGACACCATTGGGGAAACGCCTGCAACCAAAAAAACATTTTCAACTTGACAAGATTAAAGTGCTTATTAGTTATTAATATTGAACTTTTAATTTAATTGTAATGTCGAAATCGTTTATCAACACTATTCTTTTCCACATTACCTGACTTTTTTGTCATATTTCCCACCTTTCCACAGAAATTATTTATTTCCGATTATCGGCAAGTTCATTTTAAATAGTGTTTAAATCACATTGCTGTTAATTCCTGACTTTCGAATTTACAAATTACGCATTTACATACTACTTTTCACAAGCAAATCCGCCCTTTATGTTTGAGAAGAATTCTTCGTTCTATTCAACTTACAGCACGTGACTGATGCGCAGGACAAGTGGATAAGCGTTCGAGGTGGTCTTGACAAATGCAAGAGGAGGTTGAGCGTATTCGCTTCCATTCTTCTACATCCATCGCTTCATCACTGAAAGCAAAACAAAAAACTGAATGGGTTAAAGTAGAGAGAACAATCATTTGACACCTAAACCCTCCTTCAGTAATTGATAACCTAAAATTTAACTAGAATGTTTAAAATTCGACGCTTACTTACGCTTTTGTCAACTTTCACTCTCACTAATGGGTGAATATGCATACTGCCCCTAAACATTAACGTAAGATTTAAGAAACGGTTGTTGCACAAGAAATGACTACTTGAAGGTAGAATAGCTATAGTTGCTTAAGCTGAAACCATGTCAATGTTTTATTTTAATTAATCAAATCAGTGCAGACGACCCAGAGATTTCAATCCTATTTCCAAATGACCAAGAAAGGGATTAATTTGTTTTCTGAAATGTATTGCACTGATCTCTTACCTAAAAGGAGATTTATACATAGAACATTTCTTCCCTTTCTAGAAGAAGAGGCTGATATATTTTTGCGATCTTAGTGGACGACAATAATTCAGCTAATTTAGTATATCAAACTAAAAGTTGAAGTCACTGGAGCTCGTTTTCTTGTTTTAGCAGCTGATTAGGGGCTGATTCGAGGAAGCTGTTTTTTTATAATTCGCTGTTCGCTACATTGACAAATTGACGCTATTGTGTTTTCGCTTTACTCTGTTTTGACTCTCAGTGGTTTTTCTATGAAGGTGATGGGAGAAAGTGCCTTTTCGCCATTTTGTACACTTGCAGTGTTGCAGTCTGAACTGTTCTTGGGTTTTAAGAGGAATGCAAAGTGGATTTGGCGGTGACGTGAATTAGATCACCGTTGTGTGAATCTGGGGATAAGCATAATTCCGGCTTTTCCTCCTGGCGGAAATGGAGAGGCGAAGATGCTACTGACAAGAAGGGCCTCAGAATAAACTAATTTAAAACTCAAGAGAAAGTTCTATTTCACAGAGGGTTCACTTGAAAAGCAGTTCCTTTCCCATACGACAACGCTTAACCGCCCCGTGCCTTCTACTTAAATCTTACTTTCTAATTTTCAAAGGCGCATACAAGCTACATGACGCATTACATAATTACCAATTTGAATCAACTAACTGTTGTCGTAATCTTTGTACGGAAAAGACGAGTGTCACTATGGATTAATTTAAAATGTCGTTGAACGAAATCCAGCAATTTAGAACAATGTATAAAAGGGAATTCTGAATTAACAATAAGTTGTTTCCGTTCCGGCGGCTGCTGCTGCTTCGGCGCACAATCACATCATTGCGAAGAGATCGAATCTCTGACTTTAAATAGTTAATAGATGCAACCCAACCGCTTATCAAGTGGTTTTCTTTTGGAAGCTAAAACTCTTCAGCTTCGGCAGTCAATGGAGTGGGATTGGAAGGAATCATGAATTATTCTTCAGCGCATCTTATTTCATTACGTGAAGTAACATAGGAATTACAATAATCTTTGAAACGCACTATTTCAGATTTGGAAGGGAAGACGAGATGATTTGCTAGGTAGCGTTCGGGGAGGATAATTGGAATGTGTTGTAGGTGAATGTAGCGGAAGTGGGATTCCAAAGGGTCTGAGCTGCAGATCAAATATTAATAGTCATGTCTGATTTACCTTGAATTAGAGCGTCTACTTGAATCCTTCTTGCCTGCCTGGAGTTGCGACAGATCTCTCTGGCGCTTCTCCGTCTCCTGCCAAATCTTCCAGTAGAGACAGAGCATGATGGAGACGGGTACGTAGAAGGCGGCAATGGCCGTGCCAAACGTAATGTAGTGGTTCGTTTCGATGAATTGAATGTAGCACTCTCCTGGAGGAACTGTCCGCTTCCCTTCCAGATATGGCCACGAATATATCCAGGGTGGCCAGAGAATCAGCGAAATACCCCAAGCTGCCGAAATCATCATGGCCGCACGTCGAGTTGTACGTCGTGCCCTGCATGGAAAAGACATTAAAAGGTTACCGTCGACTGTCGGCATTAATTACGAGTTGGTTTCATCCCATATGTGCATACTTAAGTGACAAGGAAACGAACAAGTTACTGTATATATGTATATTTCACCTAAAACATAAAACTCTACGAATTGCGACATACATATACCTAGAAGGTAATACTAACATTCACAGTTTAATTTATGGATTGGTTTTGCAGATTCCGAGTTTGATTTGTTATTGATCTTTTCTTTCAATTAGGGACAGAAAATCATTTTAAAAAACAAAGAAATATAATATAACTTTCATTTTCTTAACGGTTGGTTTTTTAGAAAAAAAAACTTTCTGGCAAACTCTGTAGAAAATAAGCATTTGGTGGATGAAATAATGGAAGAAGGCATTGTCTTGGAATTGGCTGTTTGAGTCGGGCTCTGATTTTGTACTTTACTTCATTTGATGTTGATGGCACAGTGTTTCCATGAACCACATTCTAAACTCAATTAATAAATGTAATAAGGTTATTTCTAATGGACATTGCACCCTTTCGAAAGCAAAGGGCATTAATGCCATTAATCTTAATCAACGGAGGATAAGCTATTAGAAGGGGATTTTTAGATTCAAGTACTACATCAATTAGTTTCGTCTGTTTAGAAATGGCTTGATGAGAAAATGAATTGAGTTAGTGGAGGGGATCCTGCTTTGGACATCGGAAGAGAGTAAAGTGCCAACCACTTTCTCAACCACTTTCTTCCTCCGCCCATTATTTTAAGCTTTCTCCCTAATTTGATTCAATTATGAGCACCCAATACTGCTTAAGCTCACCTCCATTGTCGCAGGCTGGGTTTAAGGACGGTTAGAAAATTCAAAAATTAAAGTACGAACCTGTACGTAAGTGGCCGTGTCACTGAAAAGTATCTGTCGAAGGAGATAATGAGGAGATTGAGCACTGACGCATTTGAAACCAAGTAGTCGAGGGCGAGCCAAGTGTCACAGACGCTGGGGCCGAAGGGCCAGTATCCCATTATGGTATAAATGGAGTACAGGGGCATGGACACGAGGCCAATCACAAAGTCGGCCACAGCCAATGAAAATAGAAAATAGTTGCTAATCGTCTGCAACTGCTTGTCAATTTTAAAGGAAACCATTACGAGTATGTTTCCCAGCACAGTGAACAGTGACAGGAATGAGGAGACACACCCCACAAAGACCATTTCAAATATTGAGTACTTGGAGGACTTGAAGATGTCTGGGGAGACAGTGGTGGCGAGAATTGCCAGTGATGCATTTCCAGTGTCAGTCCACGTTGACCCTTGGCCAACGGTGGGAATGATCGGAGTAAATGCCGAAGAAAATCCTCCGGGCACGCCTTGCGGACCCTGAACCTGCATAGCAGCCTCCCTTCCAATCAGCCTAAATTAGTACATATCGTAAATTGAGCACTGTTCACTAAGTGTCACTTTCACAGTGTCGGCAATTAATTAAATTTTGTAATAAAAGTTAACATTTTCGCTAAAATTTGGTGTGTTCTGGAAGATTTGAGCCCAGACGCAGAGGAGCTTGGAAGATCCTCATCTCGCCCCTGATGCTGCTCAAGTTGACTAAACTTTCACTTGATTCTTTCCTGCGCACACTGAGACAATTCTGCTCAGGGTTTGGATATCCTTCTTCCTGGATATTTCCAGCTAAATTCAACTAGGAGACCTTATGGAGAAACAATGGGACGAAATATGAAAAGAGAAAGTGGCGGCTCTAAAGACACTCCAGTCACAAGTATCATCCTCTTGCTTCCGTCTTTACCAGCCATAACCACAACCACAGATGTCACAATTGTCTTAGCTCTTCGTGACAGAGGAGGGAAAGCAGAATGTCAAGGAAGATGTTAATGGAGCCTACTTCTCGGCTTTCCCTGCTCAATTGTTTCCCTCCTATTTGATGGCGTGGAGGTAGTAATGTGAGACTGTTTTGAATGCCTTCGTTTCCATTAAAGGCAAGTGAAAATGGAACTAGTTCCAAAGGGAAGGGAAGTGAGACTGACTGGAAAACGTTAAGGGACAGTGTAAAAATCCCTGAATTTTTTGAGATGCTTGGTGAAAGTGTTTAGAAGAGAGCTTTCTCCTGATCTCAGCAGGATCTCCACCTCTATTACAACTTTCCCTTCCCAAAAATCCAGGAGAGGCATTTTGGGATCCCAGGAAAAGAGCAACCAACAAATTCAACTTCAGTCGGCCTTTTAATTGCAAAACTTGCAGATTCAGAATGCAAAAACCCATCAAAATAAACTTCTTCATCAACTCAATAACCTAGCAATCCCATCCCTGAACAAGAGAAGCCTCTTGTTCTGCTAATGTGTTTATGCTAAATTGCAATTTTGTGAGAGTAAATATAAGTTTAAATACGTAGTAATAAAATATGACTAGATGACAAAGTTCAATTTTTTTCAATTCAAATCCAGCTTGAACAAATGTGACAAAATTCGAAACTCATTAAGGATTTGTTAAATTAATACGCTTTCGAATCCTTTCCTCCATTTCACACGAACTGTTTGTTCGTTTTCTTTTCAAATCTTCCAAGTACAGGAATTGATATAATACAATCAAAATACCTTTTATAATTTTAAATGAATAACATCAACAATTAATGACTACAAAGTTGAACTCCTTTAAACTTTTAGAATAACAATTTACAATTTCTTGTATTGAAAAAAAGGAATATATTAATGAACTGATGATTGATGATTATGTTTAAGAGATTATGATTTGTGCATCTCTTGCTAACATAACGTTTGGACTTATGACGACTACAAAGTGTAGTTATCCAATATTAAATCATTTTAATTTTTAAATTTTACACCGGCATCGTTACTTCGTTAGCTATGTTTTGAAATCTATTACTGTAAGGCACGTCACTTTCCTGAAAGTGGGTAACCACGCCCCGCCACAACACAAACTTCATCACCTATGACCGTTACCACTCCCTAGATTTTGCTGTGTTCTTCCTAAATATTAAACGTTATGGTCTCTCTGGTTGAAATATACTGTTATAGCATTGCCAATAGATGTTCTACTTGTCGTTCAATGTGTCGAATTGGATAATAGCTTGCTGTTTGACCGGCAATGTCGGATTCTTTTCCATTGAGCGGCGCAATAATGGTAAGTTAGAAGCAGGACTTTATATCTACAAAAGTCAGGGTTTGATGTTAACTGCTAGCCATGGAATTTGGCGTCTCTTTTTATGTTGAATGTAGTTCAGCGCAAGAATTGAATTTCATGGTTTGTGTTTGTGGAAAGGAAAGTTAGAGAAAAGGCTTGGAAAGGAGGGTTGGATTGGAATATTTGAAAAAGCGTGTAAGAGTGGGGTTTGGGTTAATTTGCTTTTCCTCTCCTTGCCCATTGTTTATTTTAGAATAAGGGACACCTCATGCCACTAATGCATCCCTTCAAGAGCGGGACGAAATGAATTGTTGTAAGACGTTTGAAGGAAGATTGAAGAATCGATCTCGTGAGGAATGTAATGATGTGGGAGAGCATGAGCCTGCATGGAGGCATGGAGCCCCCTTTTCATTTCTCATTGATTTTCCTAGGACTAAGGCTCTCTCCCGGGCGAAAGTGCTTGGGCCATTCATTCCAATCCCCGGCACTTTCCTCCTAATGCGTCTCCATGACAACGCCCAAGACCTTCCATGGACCAACACCATCCACCAAAGGACCTCATGCCAACAACCTCCTTTCCCTTCGTGTCCTTTCTCCCGGAGAAAGTGTCGGCATCCCATCCTCCTCTTCCAGGCACAAATCCCACGGAAGTCCTTCCTCTCCTCACCATCATTGACCCAACCACACTCAACCAATTAATCACCATACTTACACTTACCTTCACAAATACATTACCTCACTTTTGCAAGAGCAGACTAATTTCCAACGAAACTAGCACATCTCTTCATACGCCTACACCTCTTTCATAATTGACTGACACTGACAGTGTGCTTGTGCTTAAAGAAACACCTGACCAAAGTATTTTCAGGTATGATTCAAAGGAGATGCATACAACTGAACCACTTAACTTTTACAAATGCTCTTCATGCTTTCTAAGCGAATTCCACCACCACTCTTTATGCGAACTTTGTATTTAAGTATGGTTAGAATATTAACACTATCAATATAATACACTATTTCTCTTTCCTAAAATTTTCCTTTACCTTGAACCTCAATTTATTCTCAATTATTAGATTTTCGAAAAGTATCTCAACAAATCCTGTTGCGCCTGCGCGTTAACTTGTAATTTTAGTTATAATCTGGATTAGGATTTCGCCTGCTTTGAACTGGTTGTTGTTCATTGGGATTGTAGTAGTGCCCGTTTGCCTTCATTTCTTGAGTTAAGCATTTATATGCAACTTGCTTGAAGTGTCCCTGATTTTGTGGTAAAATTAGAATAAAATGGAAAGCAAACGGAAGGTTGGCTGGATTTCCAGAATAAGCTCGCAGCATCACATTCTGCATATTGATTTCCAATTGTGGTGGTGAGTCTGGTATGTCTCGGACCATTGTCAGCCAGTTGAAAACCGCAGGTTGATACTCCTGATATTGAATACTTGAAGAGGTCTGAGCAATCGGTTTAAAAGCATTTAACCGGATCTGGAACGAATCATAAACTAAAAGTAAGAAAATATATCCATAGCGACTGACATGTCGAATCGTTACGAAAATGAGTTCAAGAACTCGAGGTAAGGACGCCGCCATAGGCTTACCTGGTTTTGAACGTTGTACATTTTTATAGTCGATGGATTTTGAGGACCAATGTTTTTAGCAGCTTGTTGGCAATAAGGGGTCATGTCCTTCCAGTAAAGTTGCACCTGAATTTTTTCGGAACCGTTTAACTTGTCGCAAACGGTATCGTAAGCAGATTCCTGCGCGGCAGGACTAGGAAGTTTATCGACAAAGTCCATGACTCCCGTTGGAGGCGCTCCTTGGTCCAAGGCTTCTTCCACGATTGTCTTCGTCACATTTCTCAATTCTTCATCAGAACTTACGTTATGTGCAAGTTCTTTCCACTTTTCAACAGCGGTGGAAGGGTCACCAGATGTCAAATCGGAAATTGTTTCATTCTGCTTCAAAACTTGTGGTGTATTTTCAAGCTGTTTTAAAAACGTAAAATAAAATTTCTTATTCTAAGAATCTGTCCGGCAATGTAAACCTTTTTCTGAAGTTCGTCGACGCTTTCATGAAGAGCACGCTGCGTTGATTCCAGATTTTTAATCTAAAAAAAAGCTTATATCAAATATTAAAAAAAAAAGCTTCAGATTGTTTGTTCTAATATCCGACCTTCTGATTTAAATCCATTATTAGACTTATCAGCTCTTCAGTAGAGGCACTGGGAACACCGTCCACGATCGAATTTGCATCAGCAACATCTAGCTGCTTTCCTTTCCTGCCAAGCTTCAATGGAAATTCAGTTGTCGAAGCGGCCTCACCGGTCTCTGTGGTGGTAATGTCGTAGGAAGGCGACGTTTCATCAATCTGTAAGTCAGAATCCATAGGAACCGCCGTTGAACCAATTGGGTTTTCGACGGGATTGTTGTCGTCAATTAAAGCGCTTTCACTTGTGGTTGTGAGGAAAGTAGTTGTTTCCAACTCCGGTTGAGCTGTTGAAATATGTTCTGGAGGTTCTGTTGTCGCAAGTTCTGGAATTTCTGTGGTAGAAAATTCAAGGTCTTTTAATTCCGGAAACAGAGCAAGGCATTTTTGGCGAAGTGCTTCCTTAGATTGATCGTAAAGCTTGGATCTGCGACCAAATTCATCAATTAGTATTTTTAATTTTTAAATTGTAGGAAGAGCTTACGGAATTAATGAAGATGAAAGTGAACTCGAATTTTCTTCACTATAGACTACTCGAGCCGTACACAATACGACTATCAACAATTTCCGGTCCATAACTCGATCTTCGACCTAAAGCGTCGGTTTTCCTTTACTTTCAATAACCAAATGAACTCTGAATTTACTCTTCAAGGTGATTTAATACTTCTTCGCTAACTCCAGAAGAACAATCTTGAAGCAGTTAGCCAATTACTCATGAAATTCGGCGAACGATACAAAAAACACGTTCTATTACCAATTCATTGTTAGAGTAATGCTATTGGAAGAAAGTGCTTGGAAAGTCGTGACTTCATGAAATGACGGAATTAAAGTGAAGATTAAAGATGCGAGATACCCCTGTGGTGACTGAGCGAGTATCCTGAAACCTTGAAGATACACCCATCACCCATCATCACTAAAATGTTCAAAAAAGACAATGCGTCTTCTTTTTTTTTCTACTTACGTAATGACCTGAACACGTTAACAAACTAAAAGTTGACTAAAAACTAGACCTAAACCCGATGAGTCACTAAAAGCTTCAGGCGCAAAAAGATGCAAGGAATAAGTCCATACAACGATAAATTCATTAATAATTTAATGCTCAATATGAATATAGTCATGGCAAAGAGCTTATTATTATTATTTATAGTTACTCTTACTCATAGAGTATCATAATCATTGCATCAGTATCAAACCTTAAGTGTACTAATTACTGGACTTAATTACGGTGTAGGAAACGAATGTACTTGATTTAATTAACAAGTAGTCCCAGGTAGTCGTCCATTAACGTCCCAATGGCAAACTAAATACAATAAGAATGCAAAGCTTAAGTTTACTACTTTATAAATATTACTTACAATTCCAGAAGCATCAACCCTTGTTCCAACAATTTTAAGCCGAATCTCGTCATCTTGTTTTATCATCATGTCCTCGTCCTTGGATCTGTAACATGGGGGTACGCCTGCAGGATCAAACTCCATCTCCGATGTGATAGACTAGTTTTCACAAACAATGTTACTTATTATTTCATAAAATCATCCCACTAAGCCGGAAGTATTTCCCAAATCTCTCACATGGTGTGAAATGAAGCAAGAAAGCGGTCCGATGTCACAGAACATCCCAACCTTGTTGACTTGAGTAACCACTGCATCAACCACCTCTCCTTTGAATGGCCGAAATACAATGGCAGTGTAGTTTACCGGATAAATGACAAAGCCCTGTCCAGGCAAAATTGTGCCTGCCCCAATTTTATCTATGGTTGTTACAGCAATCACGAATCCGTATTTCCCAGTACATGTTCCTTCCACCTCCACGAACAATTTATGTTTCACTACTTCAAGCAGTTTTGGACCAAAGTACTGCGGATGAAGCAATATTTCATGCTCCATATTGATCTACGGCAAATAGAAAAGAAAATAATATAGAAATAGATCCACAGGCGTCAGATGCATACAGACTGGAAAGTAAATTGATAAATTGTCGATACATACGTGGTAAAACATGGTGAGACCGTTAATGGGATAGAGGTAAATGCAAGTATTTATAGGATAGGACCGCCACCACGGCAGCTGACTTTCCTATTGTAGCTGTTAGCCTGTGAAAGAATATCAATATATTTACTTATGATGATATACCCCAAAACAAAGTTTTTAGCGAGGAATGAAAAGAGATCCTTACTAGGATTATGTTAGAATCGATGTCGATGTCGTGTACAGCCACGGCGGTTCAAAGGACACAGCGATGACACGACAGGACCAGGTAGGGTATTAAATCAAATTAATTTAATTAGTGTAAACAAATCTTCAGAGGACACAATTAAATATCAAATATCTCCTTTACGTCACTCAAAAAAACCAAAGTATTAATTAAAATTCAAATGAGTGAATGAGCTTCCCGCCGAACAAATGCTTTTCTTGCTTGCCGCTTGAGAGTACCTCTAGGCTAAGATGCTACGCAATAGTGCTTAATTTAACCACTTATCCAGCACAGAGGCAACTAGTTTTAACTAATTATTCTTAACTATTCACTAACTTAAATAGCACTACTAATTAATAACCTAAATGTATGACTTTCCTGGATTTTGATTTGTCGGAGAGGTAGTGCCTGTTGAATTCAGCGTTGTTGCTGACAGTCGTTCAAAACTTTCAAGGCTTCTTGGACAGCTCCACCGACACTACTCACCCGCTTAATGACGCTTACTTTCTCGAATTCTGGAAGTTCGTTGGAGCGCTTAATGCCACGGCGGTGATTCGGCGAAGTCGTTGACGCTTCTGAAAGTACGAGCGGCCGTCCAGTGTAACGACTAATTAACTGCCGTTTCAGAGTCAAAAGTTCACCGACAGTGAAGTACTTGCGTCGTTTTGCTTTAGGAGGAACGTCAGAGGGGCGCAGAAGAGCCCGGCACCCGAAGGGAACTTGCTCCAAAACAACCTCTATTCCAGCTGGATACTGGTAGCAGTGAGCAGTTGACGAAGATGGCGTCGCCTCCTGAGGCAACGGTTCCAACTGGTTGTAGCAGTGAGGGTTCCAGGAAGGCTGAGCTGTTGGATATGACCCACCGTAGTACATCGCAGTGCCTCCTTCACCGTTCTCCCTTCCAAAGGCTCCTACTGCTACTGGTTGCCTGTACTCGACTTCTGAGAAAAACGTTGAAGAAGAGGATGTTAGAGACATAAAATCCTCGTAGAGAGAGTCAAAATCAAGATCTGAAGACATTCTAATTAGTTTCAGTTCTCTAATTTGCCTAAAAATATCTGGAACGGAGAAACTTAGGCCTCTGCCGACTATGCTGACTTCCTTCCATGATCCAACTAAACTTGACTAGATCAGAAAATGCAAATTGCCCTATTTTATTTGTATTGAAGTACTATTGATGAGCGATGAGCGAATAATCTTCAGCAGCATATCAATGTTAATTTTATCAGACTGTCAAACAAGACTTAAGACGCTTTACCTTACAATATCTTATCATATTTCCGATTTGTAGAAAATTGAGTATAAAAATCTAACCTTCGAACATTGAATGAGAGCCAAGTTTTTTTTTTATTCAGTCTGGTATATTATTTTTACTTAATTCAAAGAAATTCTACATTCAGAACATTCAGCACGGTATAGACAACTTTAATTTTAATTGTTCGAACATACCCGTTTACATTTTCCAAAATGTAGAAAAGAGTAAGAATTATAAATTGTAAAAGCCGACGACTGAGGAGGCATTGGCTTCGTGTCGTGTCGTGACTGTTGAAAACAAATATTGTCCAATTGCGTATTAACCTACCCGAATCAAATTACGTTTTTTTTCTTTCCAAAGTCTTTTTTTTTCCTGTTTTTCAGTTACATTATTTTGCATTTGTACATTTTTATAAGATTAAGGTTTAACTAAAAACTAACCATATTCCTCTTAGCCATGATTCTTTTCACGGATTAAATGTTCCGATGCTCTAAGAACCTGAAGAAGCGTTGTCGCCCACCTTAAATTACTTTCTTCTGCCTTTTGTTTCAATTCACAAACCAATCTAAAAAAAAATTGAAATTATTCACATATCTTTCAATACTGATCATATTTCCGAAACAATTAAATAACTTACTCCCAAACATAACAAACGAACTCCCCTGCTTCCTGCAAATGATTGCCGTCGAACAATTCAATGAGATATGCAGCCAAGACGTCTCTATCTTCAGGAGTAGCATTGTGATTTGAGTTGATAGCACCGCGGACAATACATTTCACATCCGACAAAATGCTAACTCCGTTAAGAGTTGGTAGCTGTTTATTAAGCTGTATATCTTTAGCTTGAAATTGTAATTCATTATTTGTATTAGGCTTGTCCGGAAATTCCTCATTGTCGTAAAGATTGGAGACATTCAGCTCCACCTCCGCGTCGCTTTCACTTAAAAGTGAAAGCGAAGATTCCACCTCTCCCGTCATTAGCACTGGGACAGGACAATCAACCAAGTTTTTCCCCGAAGAAGTGTCCCAACTGGAGTCAATCTTCGGTTTATCATTCCCAGTGAACGAATAATCGATTGTGCGTTGAACAGATTTTCTTTCACCTGGCGTCATTTCGGACTCATACCGAACATTGTCTAACGATATCCTTACACCACGAACATAGTTGGGTGTAATTGAAGATTTCATGATGGATCTTACAAGTACTGATGCCATTTTCGAAATGACAGTCGGGTCACGAGTAGGTATATGGAAAGGCCGAGTGCTAGAAAGAGTATATTTAATCGTGAAAGAGACTATAATACTTTGAAAATGACTATCGAATGTTAACAGTCCCAATTTCTGACATGGGAGGTAAACTCTTTCAGCAAATAAAACATAACTTTACCGAGAATGGATGTCGACAACACCGTGCCCACCAGGTTTCAAAGTTGCGCCAAGGCATCCTTTCTTCACAACCCAGAGGGATAATGTTATTTTCTTCCCGAAGCATTCGCATTCTGTAGCTCGTTTCGAAACTTCAGTAGATAATTGCTTAACGAAGGTGTTAAGTTCATCTGAATCCTCAAATCTTACTCCAAAACTGCATCCCGCTGAAACAGACTTGGGATGATGACTTAAATTGTCACAGTGAACGGTATCATTGTCAGTTCCTCGGGATAACCTAGTTACAACATGAAGAAAATTTTAGCAACAGGGTTAACAGCAATATGATTAGGTAATTCAAAACTCACCTACCAATACAATTTGTCGCCGGTTTTTTCACCAAAGCCTTGCTTTAGTTCCAAGGAGGTCATGCGTTGCAGTTCTCCACAGGTTTCAATCTTGTAGAGATCACGTAGTTTTTCAGTAGTAGAATACCCGACTCCGGGTAATCTTTCAACTGGAAGATTGATCATATATTCCTTCAAATCGGTATCCGTCAGTTGAAAAATACCAGTTCCGTTTTCCTTAGCTAGACGTGTGGAAATCCTAGAGCTCAGCTTACTGCTACCAATTCCTATTGAGCAAGAAACTTGCGCAGAACCCTATTAAAAATATTATTTTAAATTACCGGTTTGGGATACGAAACCATGAGAGTTGTCATACCTTGATTTCATTCCTCAGAAATTTAGAAACTTCAATTGGATTTGTGCTGCTGTCCCTCAATATTTTTGTAACATCAACGTACAGCTCATCACAGCTAATGGGCTCGATATCTAAAGTCAATCTGAATTTATCTGAATCAGATTCCCTTACTGTGACCAAAATTCAAAGCCTATGCTGCAAGCTGCTATTGCTTGTTTATGATTGTATAATGTATGTAAGATTCTACATACCTTGCTACTGTTTCAAAAAATATCGCAGATACTCGCTTGTATGCATCAAATTCGTAAGGAATTGTTTGGAGGTCCGGACATAAACGTTTGGCTTCGTCTAGCCACATCCCAGCCGAAACTCCTTTTGCTCTTCCCTCGTAGCTAACACATGCAATATCTGACTTTGAGCCCGGTTTAGTACCTTTTGAGTGGGTCACGGCAACTGGTGCGTTCACGAGGTGTGGTCTAGTGAGCCGCCCAACGGCCACAAAGAAACAATCGATATCCACATGTAGAATCACTTGAAACGAGAATAAGAAAAATAATATAAGTAAGAACCTTTAAAAGTGTTGTGTTTTTGATTAAAGTAACCAAACTCGCTCACCTTTTTTATTTTCGTCAGACATATCTTGCGGAATACCTGCCTCCGTTAATTGGTTGGCCTTGGGGGTCTGCAAATACTTATCCAATAATGTAAATTGATGAGTTGCCACATCTCTTCTCCAGCCTGCTACTAACAGTTGTGTGTGTTTCTTCATGGTTGAAATTAAATGCAGCCTTGAATTATTGTAAAATTCTTCTAGAAAGCCAGTATCCGTTGTAAGTTTTATTAAACCAGATTTAGCCAAGCTGTTCCCATCATCTAGTACTTCTAACGTTGTAGTTTTAGCATCAGGATCTGAAAGAAAAGTCGCTCGTTCGGGCAGGTCACTATTCTCTGTGAAGAACTTGACACTGCTTTTCATAGATTCACTGTCCATGCAAACCGTAGAGACAGATGCGAGGACCTGGGTTAATGTTTTCTGGTTTTGTTCCCTTAACGAAAATGTATTGAAAAAAACACCACATTTATAATAATCTTTACACTTACTGGTTGGAATCATAGAGAAGATATTGTCGGTAATCCAGTTTTGCGCCAGCCTCGATGCTTTCTGTAATCCATTCAGGCTTTAAAGTTTTCTTTGCCATATGCCTGAAAATTTGTACAAACTCGTGATCAGACCCATACTACATACCGTCATAGTGAAATCAAGTTACCGTTTCTTGGCTGCAGGTAAATTGGTGGCAATCACAAATGTCGTCTCTGCATTAAAGTACTGGCTATACTGTCCGCCATGATTAATAAAAATCTCGCGCAATTCCGGCTCCGGAGGATCTAGAAATAAAGGCAGTCTAATTTAGTTTGTTCAGAAACTACTGTAGTTTATTACACTTTCAGACAGACCGACGTATCCATTGATGTATATTCTAATCCCGTTAAATATCTGTTTGTGGTTAACTTTGCTTTCTGAGGAATTGAGTTGTTCATCTAATTTCCCCTTTTTTGCAGAAAAGTAGTTCCCCCAGTCATCCTAAATTTTTTTTTTTAATTCTTGATTTTCAAACTTATTGATCAATACCTTAAAATAGTATATAAATTAGTGAGCTTAATTTTCTTTTAATCATTCATACCATTTTAATAAGCATGCAGCGATCTCCTTCCAAATAATTCTATCCACCGCCGGAAAGGAATGCGATATTGCGGTCACTAAACAAACCAAAAGGGTATTGAACAACTTCGTTGGTCTCACAGTTTTTCGATATTTAATTTTGCAACTTGATAGAGTGAATTGTTGTAATGTAAAAGGGATTAGTTAAGATTACGTTAGTTAATTAAATTAATTAATCCAAGCAGTGCTTAACTTAAGATTAATAATTGACGTGTAATTATGTTTTGCCTTGTTAATTTGTTGTTGGAAATGTGCCTTAAGACTCTCCCGCCTTTTCCTTGCTTGAACTTCCTTCTCTTCAATGACTTTCACTCCAACTTTCTCCAGTCATTTTCACTTTGCATACGAAATGATTTAATGATTTCATTAATTATGAAGCTGTGCTAACTTTCAATTTTAAGGTTTACTCACAATGCTATTGTTGATTCCTAAATTAAGCTGCTCCAATTGTCTTTTTTCTGAATGACTTTATTTAATGGAGTTATTTCGAACATTCGTACAAAAGTCATCATTACTCTCCGGTTCGAAACGCGGACTCTGACAATTTCCTATTGCGGTTAATGCAATTTTTTAAAAGTACAGTAGCCCCACGCGCGATAGCCTTGCCTTGAGAGCCACTTATGCCTAATTTATTTTCCTAAGGTTAGGAGTACTTGTGACAACGACAATAATTATCCTATACCGTAGTGAAATTGTAAGAGCAAACAAAATTCCTTAAATTAGAATTTAAATCAATCATGTGTACTTTCTCCAGAAGTAGACGAAAGAGCAGAATAGTCATATGTATTAATATTTTGCATTCAGAAAATGCTTCTCTAAAATTATAAAGTTATATAAATTGATTATCTGTATCGGTATTTTTTTTGTAAATATGTTATTTGTTCCACGTGACTACTCATCAACTGAAGATTTCTAATGAAGTTGTCAAATACACAGGGTTTTTGCACACGAATCTGTATTCGTTCAGAATGATCATAATCTTTGCATTACAAAGATCAAGGGACTTGTTACCACTATCAAGTGGATCCGTTTGAACGTGAGAGACAACATGAATTCGTTGATAATTTCAAATAGGCCTCAAGTAGTGCAAAAAATGAAACAAAAAAGGAATACGCGTGAAAGTGAATTGATGGGTCTGTGGGCTGCATTCAATCCAGACAAATCCCAAGGACGAGTGAGACGGTATATTAAGAGCCCACAATTGCATTCATTTTACGTTTACTTACACACCGTCAGTTGGGCTAGAATTATTATAGAATTTCAGTAAAATGAAGACGATTTTGGGGTACACAATTTCTTAATTATTCCACAAACGATTCTATAAAACGTCTCAAATAATTTTTCTATTACTTATATTAGATACTGGGACGTGCGCGGCCGTGCGAATACGATTCGTATGCTCCTCCACTATGTCGGCGTGGAATTCGAGGATAAACGCTATACTGATTTTAAGGAGTGGTTTGAACAAGACAAAATCAAGCTTCAGGGTACCTTGGAATTTCCAAATCTGCCTTACTACATTGACGACACAGTTAAGCTCACGCAGGTAATCATCGGTTTCACAGTGAAAACTTGCAATTAAGTTCTAAATTGACTTTAAAGACTTTAACCTTGTGCTTAATTGTTTTAGACGCGTGCGATCCTAGCCTATTTGGGTCGGAAACATAAGCTCGATGGAGAAAACGAGCAAGAACGGAATCGCGTGGTTCTTATTATAGAGCAGTTTACGGACATGATGAGCCAGGTGACGAGAATAGCTTATCCAGCGAATGTGGACAACCGACAGGAAGTGCATGACGTGGAAAGAAGAGAGTACTTGTCGTCACTCCACGATAAATTGGCGGCCATCGTCAAGTTTCTTGGCGACAATACTTGGATCGTCGGGGGTCGTGTCACTTACGCCGACTTTATTGCCTACGACATCCTAGACTTTCATCGACGCTTGTTTCTTCCAAAGCACATTAACCAATTTCCAACGATCGTTGCCTACTTGGCACGCTTTGAGGCCCTGAAGGGTGTGAAAGAATATCTCAATTCAGACGCCTTCAAACCACTTCCAATTTTTGGCCCGTTTGCAGCTTTCGGCAGCAAAGAAGACTATACTCCATCCGACTAAACAATAAATATACGATAATTGTATAATGCTGACCTTTTTCTCTCTTTTTTTTTTGGTGGTTCAAAACCAATTTCAGGGATTGGAGAAAGTGTCCAGCATCCCATTTTACTTATCAAAAACAAAGTGACGTTTATTCCAACGTCTGCACGTAATTTGTCAAGACATTTCGTTTTTCAAAGGAGGCGTATGGGGAAGACAATTATTTCTTTATTAAAATTGTAAGTGCCGCATGTTCATAGTTAGTCTTTTGAAAATTTCCATAAATCATTAGAATCGTGAAGACTAGAGAATTTTTCTATTTAAACAACAGTTGATTTGTTTAATTCGTGCAATTAGGACAGATTTCTGATTGCATGATTTTAGAAAAGTTGGGATTTAGAAATATTAGCCTGTACATTGGTAACACTATTAACGATAAATGTCAAAGGCGTTGAGCCGTAAAAAGGGTCAAAGGTTCTCTATCTCGTAGTTGAGACGTTTGATTGAAGCAGGGCCGCGGAGGAATTTGAGCGCCGCTTTGGTTAGCGTCTTCCAGCTTTTGAAGGAGTGACTGGAACTTTGTTTGGAGCTTAAAGCTTTGAAGGCTGAGGAGGGATTGGGGTAAGGGTGGGGAGGGTCACGTGGCCGAGTCAAGGTCGTCTTCCTCTTCCTCGAGGACAGTGCTCGTGGCGACCCAGGCCTTGATCCTGTCCTTCTTCAAGGCCCTGTCCACAGTCGTCTCCACTCCGAAACGACTCAGACTCCCCAGAAGGCCGTTCTTCTCCGTCAAGGACGAATGGAAACTCAGCATTGACACGTTCGTTCCCACATCCTCCTCTTCCGCCGCTCGTTCAGGCAATCTCACCAACCACTTCTCATCCACGTATTTCTCAAATTCACATCTCAAGCCTGTACCAATTCGTTTTTCTGGATTTATTTCAAGTACTTTCCGAAAGAGACGCCTCCCTTTCTTGGAAAGAATTTTAAAAGATTTGGGCGTCCTCATCATTCGGCTCTTGCACCACAGTTCAAAGCTTTCGAATTTTGGATCAGATTGGCGCTCTGCTTTCTGCCATGGAATACAGCCTATTCATTCATAATATTTTCTAATTAAAAAAATATTTGAAAAAAAAAAATGTTTTGTTTTGTTAAAAAGAATTTTTTTTTCAACATTTCCATTTACAAAAGAGGAAGTGAAAACTCATGTTTGGTTAGCTTTCGTCATTTTCAAATTTCAAATTACAATACAAAGAGGTATTCAAACCTGTGAGGCAGAGGAAGACAAGTATTCCAAACTGCCAAGTATCATGCTGCGGTATAACGGAATATGACATTTCTTGTGGAATGACCAATATCTCTGGCGGCGTCTGTGGCACCCATTCGTTGAATCGGCTCACGGAGGTTCCCTTGTGACAGCACGCTCCAAAATCTGCCAACTTAATTCTGGAGAAATCACTGTTAAATATAAGAACATTGTCCAGCTTGACGTCGCGATGAACAATGCTTTGGTCATGGAGAAAGTCGAGTGCGGTCGCTAGTTGTCGCCCCACCCTCTTCGTATAAATCTCACCAATACCAATGTCCGAAATGTTGGCAGAGAGGTCACCAAATTGGGCAAATTCTTGGGCAAAAAAGTAGCAGTTTTCGGCAGCAAACAAAATGTCGAACGTTTTCACAATTGATTTCCCTCCGTCCCTTACACCAAGGGCATAACTGTAGTGAAACTCACGCAGAAAGTCGTCTGCCGTCGTGGACTCTTTGGGCGTTCCCTTTAGAACGAATTCATTTCGGGTTTTTCGATGTTCGACCAAGAAGACTTTCGTAAACCACCCCTCGCCCACCACCTGTAGAATGTCAAATTCCGACTCGAGGTCAATTTCCATTTACAAAAGAGGAAGTGAAAACTCATGTTTGGTTAGCTTTCGTCATTTTCAAATTTCAAATTACAATACAAAGAGGTATTCAAACCTGTGAGGCAGAGGAAGACATTAGAACGAATTCATTTCGGGTTTTTCGATGTTCGACCAAGAAGACTTTCGTAAACCACCCCTCGCCCACCACCTGTAGAATGTCAAATTCCGACTCGAGGTCAACCTGGAAACAGAGTACAGAAATCAATTTGTAACCTCAGACCCCAAGTTGGAATGCCGAGCTCTGAGGACAGTATAGTGGATTACCGTAGTTATTCTAAACTTTGGGATGTTCCGCAAATCAATGTTGCCCATATTCACCTTTAAAATAATTCCTCGACCATTGCAAAATTTCTGACTGATGTCTTGCGGGATATTTGGGATGACTTCGTTTGAACAGAATCGCTTTGAGTAACGACTCAGCGTCTATTTTTAGAACGGTCTGTTTATCGTACTCTTTTTGAAGGAAATCCTCAGCCCCGTCGATTGTATTCCTTCTGCATACCGTCGAACGTATACTTCTTCTTAATCCAAGGAAAAATTCAATTAGTCAATGCGAACGTTCGTACTTCAACGGCGAGCTGTTCGATGTTGTCAATGCTTCAATTACTTAACTAGCAATAATCCTGTAGGTTATTTAACTTTTTTCCTGAAAATTAAGAAGAAAGGAACATTAATATTTTCTAAACTACCGAAATAAACATTTATTGTAGCGTGGTTGAAAAATAATTTTTCAATTTTTTTCTTTACGCTGACTTTATATAAATTATTTTGTTCATGGTGGAAAACCCTTTACATAATTTAATTCTTCGATTTACCAAGATGTTTCGGAAGACGGGTTCTGCGACTCGAATCTCATGGAGCACATACAAAGAGGCCTCAGAGATCTTTCAAGCTAAAATTAGATTTTAGGACAACTTCTATATTGCCATAAATGTCTAATACAAACACCCTGAATACGTTGCAAAATAATACAGAACAATTTCCATTCATATTTTAAAGTTAAACTAAAATGGTGGAAATAAAATTGGAAAGCGCGGATGGGGAAACATTTTCAGTGGATACCCACGTAATTCGTTGCTCCGCTACAATTAGAACGATGCTCGAAGACCTTGGGATGGACGATGGTGAGGAAGTCATTCCACTGCCGAACGTTAATTCGGCAATTCTTCGAAAAGTACTGCAATGGGCAGCCCACCATAAGGTTACCCAAAATTTGCAGTTACTAATATCACTAACAAATACAGATTGAAAGTTATTAACGATGTTCAGTACAGGATGATCCTCAGATAGCTGACGAAGATGAAATCAAAGAAAAAAGAACGGACGACGTCAGCAGTTGGGACGCCGATTTTTTAAAGGTCGACCAAGGGACACTTTTTGAGCTTATCCTGGTACAGATTTTTCAAATACTAAAAACAAATATTTTGTAGTAATACCCGCCTAACAAATAATTGATAGGCAGCAAATTACTTGGATATTAAGGGACTACTCGACGTGACGTGTAAAACTGTCGCAAATATGATTAAGGGTAAAAGTCCAGAAGAGATTCGGAAGACATTTAATATTAAAAACGATTTCAATCCCTCCGAAGAAGAACAAGTTCGGAAGGAAAACGAATGGTGCGAAGAAAAGTAAGTCCTCGATGATACACTTATCGACACAAATAGTTCATTACAAGTCGACAGACGAGGATCTGATTTCTTAATTCACACGCTGAAAAAAAAACAGATGACTCACGGATATTAAATTCAACAATAACTACATTTCGTTGCAAAATAAATTGTATCAACAATAATTCCTCAACTGACTAAACAACTGAATTTATTCGTCTTCTGCAGAAGCAGCCGCCTCACGTTTGCGTTTTCTATAAATATGCCCTGCATAGAAGGCATCACATTCGGGATGTTTGGATGTTAAATGAGACTTCCGACCACCGAAATCATTCAACAGCTTTACTTTAACCTAGGCAAATTTAGAAAAGTCTAATACAAATTCGAAGTACAATAGCATTTCTTCAGATCTTACTTGCTGTTCGTTCCTTCTGAATTCAGTCTTGAGCAAATGATTCTGCCAAGATGGAAATTTCGTGTAGAATGGAACGAATTTCTTTCGCTTCAATACTATCCTTCCATCGAACCCATACTAAACAGAATTTTCATTATTCCATTATGTTTTAAGCTTTTCCGAGTTCTAACTTTACCGTGCGGAAGTCGAGATTTTCATTGGTTGGTATTTCAGCCGACTTTCTACAATCAGAAGGGGCAGCGAGAAGTACGGGTATATTTTGATTTTCTTCACGCTGTTCAACCACGAACAAACGTTTATCCTCGGCAATGGCGTCGTATGGTTTCTGTCAAAGATATTGTTTTTTAAATCTAAATTTAAGATTATAATATGTAAAGGTATTTCAATGTTCGTAATAAACCAACCTGTCTTAATAATCCCAACATGAAAGCTTTGACAATATGTTGTAGATTAGTACTTCCTTCAACTTTGGCGTACAAATCCTTAATTCCAATAATTTCACACATAGTACGGATTGCGCGATGACATACCAGCCCAAATCCTTCAGGTTTTCGATATACAAAAATTTTCGTTTGTCCGAAAGCGCAAAAGAAGTCATGAAGTACTGAAATTTAGTAATTCGAATCACTAGTTCAAGTTAAACACACAATAAGCAGATTATTTTTCGACAATCTTTCGATCACATGCATACCTGTATGATCGTTGTACCTTTCAATGAAAAGTAATTTCTGCCCTGCTCTATTTTTGGCACGTTTAATTGCAGCACGGCCGTCAGGATTTTTGGTAAGAGAAAATCCAGCTAACCCATTCTTGTTTCCCGTAAATGCAAGAACACTGAATCGTTTTTTCCTTCCAACACTTGCATCCATTGATGTGACGGTTTTCATCTGACCAAATCATGAAACAAATAAAATATTATACGATTTTCCTTGTTCCGCTAGCAAATAACTTTAGTTTTACCTCTAGAATTTTGGTGTCAAAACCGTCAAAACTGTCCATACCAATCGGATCCGGGGGTCCCACACTACGACCATGCATTCTTGTACCAGACCAACCTCGCTCCAGAGGGCTTAATTTCAACGAACGGAAAACTCCCATTGTATCTCTCATTTTTAAGATTTTTGCCTCTCTCTCAGTGTCCGGAGGTAATTCCTTTTGTTGCACTAGTTCCTTTCCTTGCAAAACAGGTGCATTCAATCCAGGCCACACCATATTAACTTTTCCTGAAATAGATAACTCGACTTAATAGAATTCTTAATTCTTCCCCATGTTTGTTTAGTGATCTAAAAAGTAGGCTGGTCAGAAGGTGAGAAGGTGTGCTACATTTGGCATCAGCTCAGCTCACACATTGCATTTAAAGCTTCGTTTTTAAAATAAAAAGTGTAAAGTAAAAAAGAAATTTACAAGTGACACTATGGAATTGTTTACTTTGACAAAAAGAAATTACATACCCTCCTATGATCTTCGGAAAAGTTGTAAATAAATAGAACTTTTTAAATTACCGACTCCAATTACTTGTCCCTTATTTAAATCTTTGGCAAACTTCCGACCAACGCCCTTGCCACGGCCTCTCTTTCTCCCTGCGTTGCTGACGCTCGTAACCCCTTTCCACAACTGAGCAGCGGTAACTAGAAATGTTAATGAATTTTAAGATACATGAATTGAAACATTTACTTTGCAAAAATCCAGCGTAATATAATATAGATTAAGTACGCATGTGTGTACCTTTACAAAAGAAGCTTGTATTTCTTGTCGGGACGTGTGAACAGATCGTTGATATGGAAGGCAAGAATGGAGAAACGTAGTTCGTCAAGCCCGGTGCTTTCGGCATAAGCATCCGCTGACCAACAACTGTTGATTGACGAATGGATAGGGAATGAATGCCTCGACACAGATCACCCACTAACGACCTTGGATCCCTTCCTTTATCATTTTTAGGATAATAAAATGTATAGAATATGGCTTTGACATCGCATTCCAAACCAAAAACTTACCTTTAATTAGAGACAAACGAAGCGCCCACATCTTCTTGTTCAGAATTATAACAACGCAGACTTCAATACATTAATTAAATAATGATTAATCATACTTTAAGCGTCGTTCTTATGCAAAAAGATTAACAATTTAAAAATAGGATTTACTATTGTTTATATAAAATGTAATAAGCTTTTCTTCTTTTATCTAAAAGTTTGATATTTTATGTTTTGAAAATTCAACTCCCGCGTTGAGGGCTGAAGCTGGACAAGTATGGGCATTGACAACCCATGGGACCCTACCGCGCCGGTGAAATGTCGAAAAATTGCTTACATAACTTCCCTCCAATACACTGCTTTTTTAAAAATACTTTTGAATCACATCAAAGTTGTGATAATTTGGAATTTTTTGCTTCGGTTCACTAACGGCGATTCAGAACCTTGTTGCAATCCACCTGAATTCTCCTGCATTTGTTTTAAAGGTTTCAAACCGGAACCCTTTCAAATTAGCTACCATGATTTATTAATTCAAGATCACATCATTTGTTTTGCGGTTTAGTTTATTTAGTTGAGTCCGTTGGTTGGATTTGGCTTGGCGTGGAATATTCGTCCAACCCAGGACGTGCTTTTGTTGGATGATGCCCAACGCTGAAGCGGTTAATGTACGGATGATGTGACCGAAATCACGTGACTCCTACCGATCTATTTTATCATTTTAGTCCTCATTCTCCTTTATTTCGCAAAGGAGTGGGCAACACCTGATCGACGTTGATTAATCAATTAATAACTTTCGCCGAGCCGAGTGATCGGTTAAGCTCACCACGTACATCTCTCAATTAACTTCATACCTTCTGGACAATGGAGACCTACAAGACCATGTAAGTAGTATGTAACTATTTTTGAAATCGACAAATTGATGAAAAATTCATAACCTCACCCATTTCAATCAAATTTGGTTTGAACGTTATGCATTTTAAATGAAATTTTTTAGTTAGTTTTTTTACCTTTGACCTTTCGTTTCGGCGGAGAGCGTGGCTAAGCGCTAAAACTCTGGAACTTACTTAGCGTCTAATTTCGGCAATTATCAACCAATTGATCTCGGATTGGTGTCAAAATGTTCGTTTGACACTTCTACAGACGTGTTTTTGATAGAATGAAGGTATTTGCAAGGGGGCCCTTACAGGAGCCCTTCCACCAGAAGTCTATTTTCGGGATTCCTCTTCTCCAACTCATCTGGGATAAGGATGCAGAATTCACATCAATACTCAACCAGAAAGGACTCACATGGTCACATGGAGAGTCTGACCATCAAGGATACTCCTATAAGTCCTTAAGGGTCCTTTGTTATAAAGAGTTCGAACAAATTTCCGCTCCAAATGCCGTTAAAGGGAACCCTGTAAAGGGCAAAGGGGTTCCCTTAAATACCTTTAAAGGTACTTTAAGGACCTTTAGGGGTACCATGTCTCCGGGTTAGGGAGTTCGAAGGTTATAAGAGTACGGTTTCTGCGGAACTGAGGCGTTTTCAGAGACCCTGCGCAACCAGCAGAGGTGGAATTTTCCATGCGCGAAAACTTTTAAAACAAAACCTTTGAGTAAGAAAGCTTATTGAAGACTTCCCAATTATTTTTCTAGTGCCAAATTGTTCGAGCCGAAAGTCGGAAACCCACGTCTTATGAAATTTGCGTACACGCTTGGAGCTCAGGTGCACCTTTTCCCTTACAAATTCTACTACAAAAATAATTGGATGTTCAGATGGTACCCTTATGGAATTCTTGGGACGCTTCCACTGTACTACTACATTAACACTCTTGGTAATATTGAATTTGTGTTTGTCAATTTGTATTTAACTCATTGAACTCTTTAATTATGGTTTTATTTTTCTATACTTAATCCGTAGTGAACACGCCTGAAAATAAGGCCAAGTGGAAGGAAATCCGTCGAAAGGAATTGGCTGAAACTCACTATTGGGATGATGAGCACTAAACTGGTCCAGAACACCCACGGAGCGTGAAACGAAAGATAGAATGAATAATGAAGTGGTGAAAACACCCTATAAATTGTAAGAGGTAGTCATGATTGTACTAATAAAAACTTCAATTAGAACTTCAATTACGATTGCGATTTCTGTCGAAATTATTCCATGTTTTTTTTGGGTGGCGGGGGTGTATCGAGGGAGGAGGGCTAGTAAGTAACTGGACCAATTAATTTGTTCATTTATTCTGGATTTTTATAAAACGTTTTTTTAATCTTTTCCAACTGATTCCATGTTTGTTTTGACGACGAAAATGGGTATCCCAGGAACATCAGATTCCTCAGAATACGAAATATAAAAAAATGCATATGTTCTGATTTAGAATAACTTATTTATTTGTTACCATTCTTTGAAAAATTTATAACCGACCGAATTAGAGAATATACGAGGAACCCTTGCACACTGGTGAAAGTCTTTTAAGCGAATCAATGAAACGCTTGGAAACCATTGTTTTTGTAAAGTAAATCAAATGAGTTAGAGGTGATGTTCGTCCTAATCAAATTCGACGTTCAACTACAAACCGGTAAAACTTTTATCTTCACAATACGTCGATCCACACAAAATTTCTAAATGTTCCGTTTTTGCATACCGTTTTGGTTTCGATCGGGTAACCGATGTACAATGATAAAAACACTCATTCCTAAAGACGATTTTAGTTTAGTTAGTTTTTAGTTTTAGCAAATAAGTAATCATGAACTCTATCAATTATTAAAGTAGAACTTCATAAATGTTGGAGTGCCTGTTCCTAACTGGACTATTGGTCTTCGGTGAAGTACATAAATTCCAAAAAAAAAAAAACATTTAGAAGTAAATAATCCAGATTTATACCTCCATGAATACAGTGACTACGCTGAGAAAATTAATTGTAAATTCACAAGATTTGCTGGATATTACAAAAACCCCGTCGGAGGCATTCAAATACGGTTAAAAGTAAGAAAATGGTCAAAGGTCGAGGTCAAATGGGGACACTCGCCAATGCTCTTTCATCGAAAATTAAAAATGCATTTGGAATAATTAAAAAATCGGCGTTTTAAGAGTTTTACAATCTTCCTGGATAAGTCTAGTCAATCATATTCATAAGCGATATTGCATCAAGCCAAACGATTTTAAAATCGGAAAATTTTGAAAAATTGGCCCACCTTCAATTTTGTTTCAAAAGATCGGAAAGAGGTGAAAAGATTTTTTTAAAAAAGCAGGAAAGATCTATCGAAATTAAAAAAAAATCTTTGGCCCTTTGCTGCGTTACCGGTTTGTCGGCAACGGAGCACAAAACTTGAACGGGACAATCCCTAAACCTGAAAAAATGTACCGGTCTCTATTTCTGTAATTTACACCCTAAACACCAAAGTAATGACCAAGTGCTGACCCTCTAAATGATTATCTCACTATTCTTCCAAAAATGTCTTCAAATCCGAAATCCGATCTGTAAAGGCACTGGAAGAGGCAAATTGAATGTAATTAAATTTACTAACTGAATTTAGGTTTAGTTTCAATTCAAATTAATTTCACTTTCATTTATGTGTTAGCAACGGCATAAACTCACAGAGAGCCCTGTTAAGAACTCACTAGCCGACTTTCACTGTTACTAACAATAATGCATAAAATGAACGGCATGATTACTTCTGCGTCAGAATACTTCATATCGCTTTACGTTAAACCAACTTTCATAAAACGACACCATTTTTTTTAGTTTTGAAGGCTACACAGTTACAATCCCAAGCTACTTGCTTATAAGTTATTCGTATAAAATCTGAAATTATTAGTACTTTGAGATTTATGTAAGTCTCGAAGTGTAGAATATATTTGAGTTTAACCACGTGTTGAATCAGATTGGAGTACTGTCTCATGAAGTCCAAATGGTTTGAATATAAAATTGCCTATCGCACTCCTCTTGCCTTTCTCCGATGGAGAAAGCAAGCGGCAGAACGAGAAAATTTTTGTGAAAGAATTTCCCATATTTTTTGAAGCGAAAGTAAATGGGAAGCACAGCGCAAGGAATGAGATTTCCTTGTCTTCCTGGAAGGAGACCAAGTCAACCGGTACGTGTCAGTCAGTCCCTTTCTGCCGAAGGGTCTACATCACTTTCTCCAGTGAAAGACACACAAATACATTATATCCCTTCCAGGCACCCAATAAAAGACAACACATCTTCAAAATCAGGCGCAAATAGATCTGCCAAGACATATCCTTGCGATTCTTAACAACCAAAACATTTTATCGGCTCTTAAAAATATTCTAGTGTACTTTAAAACAACACTCAATTTTTTAAGTATTCCGAACTATTTCCAGTAAAGGAAGTAGAGCCAATCATTTTTTCTTCCATTTTCCTGAATTCGCTCTTCCAGAACCCGGAAATGTTCCCAAATCTCCAGTAGTAGGAAATGGTGCCACTTAACTTTTGACGCCTTGCAACATTCCATAGTGCTAGCAACAGCAAAAGGCAAACCTTCAAGATCAGCGTGCTTCTATAAGCATGGAGACTCCGGGAAGCCGCAAGAATAAATCAATTTTCATTCTAATTCTCCTGCTCAATTCATATTCGCCAAAAATCACATACGCTTCCAAGACAAACCAAATTGAACATGAAACCAAAAAAGGTAAAGTATCGGCGTTTGAGCTCGAGCTTTCTATTCTATTTCTTTACTTTTCTATCGAAAACATTGTAAAAAAAATAGAGGTTGGGCTAAAAGTTGGGGCGACAGACGTTTTGATTGCGGGAAATTAGCCATTTGTTTCTTGGGGAGTGGTGACTAAGGACAGGAGTGTCTGGGATTTAGCTGAATAGCTTGTGAGCCTCGGAGGGAAGAAAGGAGATTCATCTTGTCATGCAACTGTTTTAATAAATTGAAATCTAGATCTTCCGAACATGTTCCACTACAATTCCAAAGCATTGTGGCAGGAGCCGAGGAAAGGATTAAAGTTTTGGATCATGCCTCGTCAGAGTTTCTACCAGAAATAATTGATATTTTCACTTGAATTGGTGAAACACTAATTTATCTCTCCATGTGATAGTACTTTCTCTACAACTTTCCCTTCACTTCTCGTTAGGCAATGACTCTCAAGCAAAATGCAAGGTTAGAATAGGACCTCTTCTGCTCTGGAAAGGCGTCCTTATAATAATTTCTGACACGTAAGCGCTTCCTTGTCGTCATTAACAACACTTAAGCACTTGCGTGGCTAGCCAATTCGAATTTGTAGACAAGTAAGTTGGGAAAGTGTACACGATCAAAGCTCAATCTTCCGAGTGTTAAACTTTGACGGAATTGGCAAAATCATACTTTAATTTAGAGATGGAGACAAAAATTTCTGGATGGGGAATGGTGAAAAGAAAGGCATGGAATGAGAGTATTAGCGATTCTTTGCGGGCCTCCAAAGTTTGTAGAGGTTTCCAATCGGTGAAGCGTTTGCGGAGACCTTTTGTATTTCCCCAGGTGAAAGGACAGGGCAGTTTAGAAGTCAGAAGGCAACTGCCTCAAATTAAACTTCCCTACATTTCAGTAGTGACAGGTATTTCTCGAAATCCAACTTGAGGCCGAAGGACATGACTTTGAGGCTATATAAGGAACATCATTGGAAGACAGGGAGAATCAGGAAAGGAAGATTAATTAAATTGAATTTGGAGAGGGAACCCTTGTTACTTGCTGTTTAGGAATGGAATTGAAATGAAAATGTTTCTGCACGATATTCCCTTTCATCATGCACTTTCTCTCAAGAGAAAGTTAACACTTTGATTGACGTCTCACTTCCTTCTTGAAATCATAATTATCGGCTTCTGTCTCTCCCATTCCAAAACGAGTTTCCACATTTCCCAACACTTTTACATCCATTATACGAAATGTATTGAGACCAATTACAGATACGGTCGACTGGAATGTCTCAGTGGTCAATATCCTCAAGCCCAGTAATAATGCTTTAATTAAACCAGCTTTCCAATAAAATTTCATTTACAGCATATCTGATCAATTCATCAAACCCATTTATCTGATCTGAATGAAGACAATCTTAATTGCTTTGAATTTCGTGCAACAAAAATTATTTAACTGATAAGTACTTATTTCTTCGTCGTGACAGGGTTCTGGATTAAATGTTAGTCTGTTTTATTTTTTCAATATTCATTATCTGTTTAATCTCCTTCTTTCAAATTTAACCTAAATCTGAATGTTTCCTTAAACAGTGCTCGTTTATTGGTATAGATAATAATTATTGGATTCTGACACATTTTTAAGTGAAGCTTTAGGCCTAATTCGTGTTATTTAGTTGAATACTCATTTGACTGCTAACTTTCTTCTCGTTTCGAAATTACCCAATCAATCATTTCAGCAAACGCCCCATAGTAGTCAAAGAATTAAGTAACCGATAATTAATTTCCTCGTACCTGTTATTACCAATTGCATGCGGTCATCAGTTTAGACTTGATTACCCGTTGTGCTGTTTTGTGTTTAGTTTTGGGAAACAGAAACATGTTAAAAAGAATTTACTTTCCTATTCTGAAAGTTTGGGTTCTTAAGCTTGAGTAAGTTCAACTGAAAAAAATTACATGTAAACAAAATCGATTTTATATTGGTGCTTGGAGCATCTATTGTCTAAGAGTTATTTGCCACATATTCTATTTTCTCTTACATTTTCAAATTCGGAAAATATGGGTTTGTTTGCTTGTTTAACTTGAAAATGATTTTTTTTTTGAAAATCACAAAATTTAGATTAAAACTATCAAACCGAAGCATATACGAATATTTCGTTCTGAGCCGTTTTCTTTACATTTGTAAATGCTAATTGAACTTACTGCAACACAGTATTGAGCCCTAAGTAATGAATGAGGCATGTTACAAGAAATGTTGAAGAATCAAAGGAAAGTTGTGGGCTTATGAAAGTCTCGATGGAAAGCGGTTGACAAGTTCGAACGTCCCCCACCGAAAAGGGCAGAGCCTTAAACAATTTAATATTTGAGAAAATAACTTTAAAACATTTAATTATCATGGAAAAGGAATTTCCATTTGAGCCCGCCTCTTCTCCGTAAGGATTCTACCACAGAATTAATGAAGTGAAATTAAGACTTTCTCTTTGGTGGAAAAGTTAAATTTGGGAATCTTCCTTCCTGTCCTTTTTACTTGGAAACCCTTAAGGCGCCCCACAAAAGACTCAAAAACACATTCCATCTACCCTCAGCTTTCCCTCACTTGTAGCTGCTCCCTCCTAAGATTCAGAAGTAGTTGGCAGATATTGGCAAGGAAAGCAATTCTGACACGAAGAGACATGGAGTTGGATCCTTCGTGGTTTCTTCTTCTGCCCACTTCCATGTCGGAATTAGGTGGTTTGGGCCGTCATTACTTGGGTGGGAGAAATGATAACATAAAGACGTGTTTTCCTTGGCCTTCTCCTAGCTTCCGCCTTAATGCTACATATTATGGGATAAGAGATAGGACGTGTTGAGCAAAATTGAAAGATGATGGGAAAGAATTACTATGGAGAAAGTCAGTTGAAGGGTCTTTCCACAGAGACTTTCACTGCCAGTGGACACGAGGGAGGGTGAGGGAGATGACCAATGAAAACACGTCCATTTCTGTCACAATGAGAACACTTCTCGAGGCTTTTCTTTACTTTAATAATACCAGAGGGATTGAAATGACAGTTGATTTCTTAAAAATAGAAGCAAGAGAAAAACTGTTTAGAAAATGTTGAGAGTGGCTGATGCTGAGCTTATCCTTCAGTACAGCCAGTTGACCACGTGACACAATGATGTTAGAATTCTTTTGGAAATAAGACTTGAGTCTACGTAATTTTCATCTTATATTTGCAACACCGTATTTTGTGGTTGGCTGCTAATACTTAGGTTTCTCATTATGGTTAGTTTCTAATACTCTGGTTTTCTCATCACGGTTAGTAAAGTGGGAGAAGCCTAGAAAAGTTTTGTAATTACTTAAATAGCTGAGGGAAAGTTATGGCTAGAACAAAATTAAAATACAACCAAGTCAAAGCCACTTTCCTCTCTCACCACCCCTTAATTCATTACTTCCAAAATATGACTTATAATTATGCAGATCTTAGGCGGAGGCATTTCAATTTATGATGACCATTTCCAACATTAGTTTCCACAGGAAAGATGTGAAAAGTCCATCGCTTAAGAAGTTAAGGCCAGAAAACCACTTCAAAAATTAAAAATTAACCTAGGTCGAGTTCAGTACGCTTAGCTGATGGTCAACAGCATCACAACTCCGAGCTCAAAGGTTTAAAATATTAAAAAAAAGGTTTTAAATATTAGACTTTGTGATCAGAAAATAAAGTAAGTATGGTTTGAACTGTGAATGTGACTTTTGTAGTTATTCTGTATTAAAGATTTGAGCTAGAAACTTATAGACATGTTTCGTTTTACAAAATATTTAATTAGAAAGTCAACAATAGCGTCGTTCCCTCGTTCGGTTTTGTTCGTTGACCTCAAACACTGATTTTTTATGTTATCAGGTTACCCCACGCCTGAGTCTAGTATTTCAAATACAAAGTATGACATGCTGTGATTGCAAAATAATGCAAGCTGGCAGGGGTACTTAATACCTTGTTTGCAGGGCGTTACTTGGGCGTAAAGGGCTCTAAGCTCTAATTGAATAGTCGTTGCGTGTTTTGTAGTGTCCAGAGTTCTTCCTCAGCACCAAATCCTTTATCGTATTGAACCAAGCCACAAACACAGACTTTCTAAACTGACGTTCATAAATTGTGTTTTTTTTTAAATAAAACTGCATTAGATCATAGCGACTTCACTCAGAGCAAAATACTCTGCGTAAAATTAGTGTTTCCACCCGTAGTCGGTAGCCAATTTGGTATTGGTATTCAGTGTGCTTACTGAGAAAGTGATTCAACCCAACCATTTACGTTTGATCTGCATCATAAAGTGTTGAGATCGATCAAAGCTCCTCTGACCATGTAGCTTACGACTATGAGTGAAAAATAGGAATGGACTTTCGCTGTTGGCAATTTGGAGTGTGATTGAGCTGATACTTTCACAAGTGGAATTCTACTATCATCAGAGGAAAGGGGAATCAGTGAGAAAGGCGTTAGTAAAAGTAGGAGAATTTGGTTAGCCTAAAAATGGAGAAATTTGTATTCAAGTGTAGGACTTTTATCGATAAGAATGGCAAGGCATGCAAAAGTCTACTAATACTCTCTCCTAGGAAATGGCATAGTTTAGGAAAGAAAATTGAGTTTTTCAATCTGCAATAAAGCTTCAGCAGCTTTATAAGAAGGAAAGTAGAATTCGCTGCGCTGTGGCGAAGCTGCGCTTTGATGTTGAGGCTGATCTATTTGGGAAGCAACAGCCCACCGCTTTCCCCTGTCTGTCTCACGACTAACACGGATGAAGTAAGGGAAAGTATTCCTTTTATTATAATACTGCATGGGACCCTCAATCTGCACTTTCCATACAACCGCCGCGGTCTTCTCCAAGTTCCACTTTCTTCCACCTCAGTCCATATTACTTTATGTGTGGTGATTAAGCCACGAGCCGTTCCATGAACGCCCCAGCATCCAGCCACTGTTAAATCCGGGCACATCTTTCTTAGTCCTCGCCACAAGAATGACCACAGTAATATGACCAGCAACCCAACTAAAAAACAACAAAGGAAATTTTGACAAGAGAAAAACTGGAAGAAAATAAGTTTGTAAAAGTGACCAAAATGTCATGCGGGACTGATCCAATATTCCCTACGAAAAAAAAAAGTTTTAGAAAATTGGAGAAAAGAAAATCAAACTAGAAAACTTTTTTTTATTCTTTCAGACTTTCTAAGCCTGTCAATTCCGTTTTAGTAGGAAGGTTTTTTTTTTTTCAAACACATTTTGCCTTTAAGGTTTAATAAAATAGCCAACTAGAGTTTGGAAACTGTAGGAACACTTTGTAAGATGTGATTTGCAAATATTTGTAAAGGGGAAAGGTACACAATTTAAATATAAGAGGGCCTCCCTGAGTTGAGCATTCGAGATGTGAGTTTGGGTGAGGGTATAAATGGGAAGAAAGGAAGGAAATAAATTTGATCTCCTTTGAGATGCAGTACAATTCTAGGTTTTTGTACTGTTCCGAGATTCGAATCTCCCGAGAAAGTTCCTTCAGTTTCTTTTAAGTTGAATCCCAGTTGAGTCATTTCATTTGATTTTGATTTTTCCTTTCTCACTTCTCAACTTCTTGATCCCATTCCCTAAATAGCTTTTCCCCACTTCCAATAAGACAAACGATTTGTTCTGCTCCATTCACTTGTGATTTCCGCAGTTGAAAAACGGTGATGGATATGAGGCTCAAAAGTGGAGGATCCTCCCAGGAGAGGCCATGTTAGCAGTATAGGTATTTAAATTGGATCAAATGATCATTTTACAGCCGAAAACGGATTAGAATAAAATTGTCTTACGGCAAGCTTTGTGCCTGAAATACAAATGTTTAGTTTATCGAATATTCGATTCCGCCATGCACACTTTGCTATTACGTGGATCCCTCAGCAAATATTGTAAAGGGAAATTTTATTAGAAAAACAGTTTAGGTTTTGACATCTCATTAAATTTTTTGCCTTTTTCTATTTTCAGCACCAATTGAACAACTTGAAGGCGTTTTGGGACAACGTGTGGAAATGCCGTGTGATATATCTGTGAGCCGGAGAGATGACGCCGTATACATGATTCTATGGTTTTCAGAGTCTCATGGAAAGCCGGTCTACAGGTACCAAATTATTTTTGATTTTGCAATTTGTAGACAAAGTATTTGTCAACAAATAATACTGGTGCTCGCGGAGCAGTCAAAATTTTCGATTACGTTTCTATTCAATGATTGAATGACACATGAAGCATGAAACTAGAATTTGCTACTAATGTTTATTTGGCAGACACGAAACAATCAAGAATTCTGTTTTTGACGCTTAATCCCGTCTTAAGTATCTAGTTTTCATTTTTGTCGAAATTTTATTTTGAATATTCGAAAGAATATCCTATTATCAAAGAATCGATACAAGTTTCGAAGATGGAAACGAATTCAAGAACGAAAGAAATGTGGATTAACTTGTAATTGTATGTTATCCTTCTCCAGAAGCTTGTACAAATAATTGAGACTTCGTAATTAACATTTTGTTAAATATTTAAAAAGCATTCCAGATTTATCGACTGTAATTGTTTAATTGGATGAGCCCTCCATTTAGGGGCCTGGCAGGGCGTTGTTGTTGTAAAAAGACTTAAAACAGTCTTTAGGCAGTGGAAGTTAGCCTTGCCAAACTTATTTAGCTTTGGAAGTAATTCTTTCCTAGAACGGAGCTGTTGACAGGTCGCTAGAAAATACAGTTCTGGTCGGAATGCTTTGGGGAGATGGACAGGGTTGTGGGTGGTTAGCGCGAGTAGGTTTGTATGTTTGTGACATGAAGTTAGTTGTGTTAAAGGGAGGGTGGTTACTTTGGTTTGATAGTTGGTGGTAGTGAGTGGTTTTTGATCTAGTGTGTTCTATTTGTGATCAAAATGGAAGTTCGATCTTCATGGCGGAGACAAGGAATCAGATGACATGGTTTTTCCATTAGAAGGAGACAGGCTTTCTCCGCCTCGCTCCTATATGCAGATAAGAACGAGAAATGAAATGGAAATTTTTTAGGATGGAAATGCTCTCGCTTTCTCCTGGGTGATTTGGGTGAAAGTCAGTTTGGCATCTTTTGAGGCAATATGTGTGTGTACAAACCAACTTCTGTCAATCTCCCTTTGTTTTCCTAATACTTACCATCACTGACTCAAAGGCAGCCAAGGGGAAAGCCAACAAAGCGATGATGCTTCCTAGCCAAATAATGAACGCATCCCTACTTTCAGCCCATCCAAAACAGTGTCCTTCCAGAATCATCAACGCATTCACCGCTCGGGCGTGGTCAGGATTGTTTACATACCTTCCCACCCTTCATTTATCCTCCTTCATTACGCCACAACTTTCAAATAATACTACGACTAATTAAAATGTTAATCCAACGTTCTATTTCTGCGGTTAAAACAATTCTCGACCCCTTCACAAAACTCCTTCAACAAAGGTTGGCCTGCATGACTGAGTAATGGAAGGGCCTCAATTACCCTAAAATCCAAATGTCTTTTGCAATTTTTCGGAAGAAGACTAACGACGAAGATTGTCAAAGCTCTAAGAAAAATTACCTAGTAATTCTGATTTATGAGGTTTGTCTATCTGGGGACATGGGATGACTGTAAGCGGCGTCTCTGCCGGAACTGATATTATTCATTATTTGTATCAGGTGTACTATTCTTTGAGTGAAAATTCACATTTTGGGACATACATATGAGACCAGCCAAAAATACAATGGCGTGCAGGAAGCCTTACAACCTTACATAGAATCTGTCACGACATTAATTTTCTTTAGCAGTCCTGAAACAGTGCTTTATCATTTTCAACGCATATAAGAATCCTCAGCTCTCGGTTTTGTCGGCGTAACACTTCTTTCATGCTACGCTCCGCTAATACATAACATTATGTCAGGCAGCACAACATGAGTCCAACTAGAGTTAACATACATACAAAATATGTACTACTAAATAGTACTTGCACAGGTCAATCAAATATTTGGTGGTTTTGCAAAAAACAAATGCGTTTAAATTAATTCAGAACAAGCCTACGCCCTTGGGTCACTTAGTTCGTCAACAAATTTATTTTACGCAGTAATTTAATTCCTCAAGGTAATTCCGCTGTAAATGACGCATGAAAAAGCAAATTATGAATACTTTTTATTTAGATTCATTGTTCCAATCCACCCATGCACGCTGACTTTTAGAGAAAGCACGAACTCTGACTTTATCTTCAGCTCTGAAAATTTATGAAAGAAAATGAAGGCGTTTGGAAGAGTCCCTTGAGTTAACTGTAGCTAATCGTATACCCTCGTGTACTTACCGCGGCGGAGTCCAGTGTGAAGGGATAGATTAGAATCATACATGATTTGTTGCCCCTCAAATGCCTCTTGATATGAATTTCTAACATATCGATCTCCTGTTTGATTTATAGCTTCGATGTGCGCGGAAAGGGAATGAAATCAGCCAAGATATGGTCATCAACTGCTGGTTTCGACAGAAGAGCCGACTTCCAAGCTGCCTCCTTCCCTGCCCATCTCCTTGTCAGTGACCTTAAAGTACGCGACCAAGGGCTCTACCGATGCAGAGTCGACTTCAAAAATTCAAGAACGCGAAACTCACTCGTTAACCTCACAGTCGTCGGTACGATCCATTTAAAATTGGTTGATTACTGACCTTCGCAAGAATTTCTATTTGTGTCCTTAAATGTGATTTTAGCTAACAATTCCTCAAGTCTTAAGAAGCAAGGGTGTTGCATCTGTAATAGTAAATTCTTCTCCAAACTTAGCGTGCCTTTTTTAAATGGGGGTTTTGGTAGGATAAGATAGACATATGAATGGAGGGATGATGTAGAAGTGAGGAAGGAGGTTGTGTGAAGTTATGATATGCCTGAACCTTCATCCAGGAACTTTCTCTGATGAATTCTCTCCTGCTGATGTAAACATTTTCAAGTAACAAAGGCATTCCCAGCCTTTCATTTTGAACTCCTTTGTGAGACTAGCCTTCCTCCACAGTGCAAAATGATAAATTTCATCCAACAGATCAAAGGCCCAAAAGGCAAGAGCATCCCATTTTAATTTTTATGAATTCCATGTGGGGTCCCCTGTAACCTCAGCGACCCTTTGAGACGGCATTACTCAAATATTCTGTCAATATCCTTCCCTCATGATGAAAGCTCCACAAAGAAGAGGCAGGAAGTGCACAGACAAAGTTTAAGTGCAAAATAAAGGTTGTGCCTTCCTCATTATTCTTGTGGCTTTGTGTAGAGGACGCCGACCTTTAAAGCATTAGATCTACGCCCATCAAAATTTTGTACTTTTACGTTATTTCGACTATTCTTCAAAGCTGTGCCAATTGGTTGGATCTGTGCTGAGTTATAAAGATACGGAGAAGGCATTGGCTTTCTGAATTGCTGAAAAGAAAAACGAATTGAAGCCTTACAAAATATGTAAAGGTAGATTTGTCGTTGGAAATGTTTTTCTCAAAGAAGCCAAATGCCTTTCCGTCTTGTGAGACTGAATGTGAGGTAGAAAACAATTCGTATTTTGTGAGGAACATATGGAAATAAATGTGGAGTGTGTTCGTACCTGGATGGTTTACGTGTGAGGCAGAACTCGACAGAAGAGCTCAAGAGATCTCACAGGGATGAACACATTCACCATACAAAAATCTAGTGGAAGAGTTTCCAGATCAAGGATTGTTTGAGATTTTCTGTAGCAAAGTGAAAAAGTTATAGAAAGGAAGGGAAAGAATTTCTATGAATTCTAAATGCAGAAAAACGGACTTTTCCTTCATTCATAACACATAAATAACCTACGTAAAATGGAACGGAGTTTGAATACGAAATGGAAAGGGAGGGCTAGAATAGCCAATTTCCCCAACTTCCCTAATGCCTCCATAATGATTCTTATCAAGAGACTTTTGAAGGGTTCCTAAAACTAATGCCAAGAGTACATGAGGCTCATTACCATGGCCTAATTATAATATTCAATCTCTCCTTGATCCTCATGATTTGATGTCTTGATCTCTAGTTCCACCCTCTCCGCCTATAATTTATGACGCTTCTGATGAAGAGGTTGTTTCTGTAGTGGGGCCCGTGATGGAAGGGTCTCAAGTACTCCTCAAATGTCGAGTACGCGGAGGTAAGGCCGTCTTCAAAATTTATATTCAATTTCCGACGCTAAAGAAGGGAGTCTTTTCCTTGGCACTTTCACTGAACTTTCATAATGTTCCTTCATATTTCCGCCTTTCCTCGGTCATAAGACACCAATCTGGAGAAGCAAGTTTCCCAGAAGATGCTTTCCAGAAGGAAAGCGTAATTCATCTATGCCAGAGAAGAAGCTAGTTAAATCAAAACTGCGCCAGGGAAATACTAATTCTTTGCCTTATAATATAAATCCTTTAGCCGTAAAGTTTAGTACGCCTCACCTCAGCTGGCCTACTTTTTAGGAACAACCTTTTTTTAAACAAAATTTACCATCAGAAAACCTGAGTACGTGAGATCGTAGAGTCTGAATGGAACGTAAACCGATCTTGTGTCAGTATTAGTTATTCCTTATTAATTAAGTCTCTCAGTTTCCTTATTAGCGCGTCATTAAACAGGAAACCCTGAGCCCACCGTGTCCTGGTACGTGAACGGTGCCCTAATCGACTCCACATCCTACTTGAACGGTTATGGCGACGTGGTTAACGAGCTCCTATTCCACCAAGTGAACCGCTCGCACCTCAACTCGCAATTTACCTGCAAGGCCTCAAATACACGCCTTATTCAGCCAGTGGAGCGCTCTGTATTGCTGGATCTCAATCGTAAGTAATTTAGTGTGGCCAAATTGGTGTTGTACTTATAAATTTGTGTATAAAGTACTTCTCAAATTTTATTCTATCCAATACAAAATTGCGCGGAGATGTGTTCCATGAGGTGGAATTGATTATTTAACAAGGCTTGAAAATGTCTACATCTTGTCAATTTATTTATTCTACTTTCTTAGAACAATGAAATAATTATTTTCCAACGCTGTCACGCTTAGCATCTCTTCGTTGTCCAATTTTCAAAAATCAAAAAATCATTTTTTGGGCTTTTTGCTGAAAACTTTTGTTATTACATAACACTGAAAAGGTCTCGTATCGGTATTTCATATTGGTATTGAACTGAATTCGTAATATCTTCGGGATGTATGATGTGGATTCTGAATTAAGTTCATGTTAGGCAGATGCTAATTGCAGGAGAGTGGATTTAACTTTATAGAAAGACTAAATAAAGTACAGATTTTAGTCAATTAAGGTTCGTGACAAGATCAAAGAGACTGCGTTATTGGATTGCAGCTAATAAATGAAGTTGTAGCATAAGCCAAGCAGGGGATAGCGTCCCTTCCTGTTTCGTGATTATTTAATAACGCCAAAGAGACCACACTTTAAACCAATTTCAATTTTTGTAAGCTATTTAGTTCTAACTAATTTGCTCCCTACACATTCTACGCATTAGCAGCACCAAGTATTCATATAAGCAAGTTAGCTAGTAAGAGCAGATTTTATCTTTGATCTTTAGTAGTCGATTTAAAATATAGAATAAAATCTAAATATTATAAATTTAAAAAAAATGGAATAATTTGCTTTATTAAAAATTAATTGCACTGATTTAATTAGTTGTATTAATTAGAAACTTTGGGAGCCTAAAACGCTGAAATCTGATTGGTATCTGGGAATTGAATGGGTTAGTTTGGTGGGAAGGGGGTAGAATTGGGTTGTTTTAGGAAGATGTAGAGATGTGTCTTAACGAATCCTTGTTTTAAATAAATTGAGTTCCATGATGTAGTCAATTTAGAAGTGGGACTTACGATGTGACGGTCACCACGAAGAGCTCCTTCGTATAATGCCTATTTCCTACTTTCTTATAATCCCCACTTTCTCCTGATGCAATGTAATTCCTCCATTCCTATACATTAAATTAGATTTGTTGAGACAATGGGATTAGTCAGACAAAGATAAAGATGAGTTCAACTTTAGATTCACAAGGGGAAGATTAAGGCTCTTTAGACTTCGCATCCTTCGCCAAAATCGAGCCCAATTAAAACATACTTTTTCAGCCTTCCACGCTCGCTTCACGTAAATTTCAAAAACGCATTTGAACATACTGAACAGTAGAAAAATGTACAAGACTTTGCTTTACAACTCTTCAATTATAATATGCGAAGAAGTTTTAGTTTTCGTTTAGCCTTAGTTTTAGCTTCCATTTAGTTTTTTAGTTACGGCGGGGTAGTAACGCGATTCTATTATTAATTGTTCCGCGAAATACTTTGATCAATTTGAAGAATATGTACATAAAATTTGAAAACTGGTGTGTAACTACGTTTAAGTCTTAGCATAAATCAAGATATTCTAATAACCAAATAATCCTATTCATTCTTAATTGAATGCTAAATTAAAGTTTAAGTTGTTTCAAATCACCTTCACCGCATGTGGGTTGAGATTTAAAATTTGATTTGAATAGATGATGGTTAGCTAATTTCCACAGTAGAAATTTTTTGCCATTTAATATGCGCTTCTACTTTAAAGCATTTGCACATCTTTCGTAACGTGCATTGTATCAAGGCATATTCAATAAGAAGTGTAAGCGTTTTTGGACGAATGAAATCAGTATAAATTCTGAAAACTTTTATAAAATTGTAAATAAGAGTAATAGCTCATGCCCAAAGCACAAAGTCCCCTTTCGGTTAGATAGTTGTGCATTTTTCTCGAAAGAACTTAAGACCTCCGTTAATTAAGTTTAGTTAAATCGGCATAAGTTCTTCCAAAGAATCCTGTTCTGAGAGTGTGAGTTCCTGTCCCGTTGATTGGGGTTCCCATCCCATTTGTCTTCGTGAAGATCGTTCAAGTTGCCACTTGCTTTACTTTCTCTTTTCTGAAATTGCAGAAGAATGAATTAGATAGTGAAAGGGAAAGTAAGGAAAGAGGCTTTTGGAATTAAACTTGAAAGTGAATTGAGGCCAGAAACAATAACATTTCCCTCCCCTCAAATTACCTCCAAACTA
This sequence comes from Bilobella aurantiaca, assembly GCA_021029175.1. Lineage (NCBI taxonomy): Eukaryota > Metazoa > Arthropoda > Collembola > Poduromorpha > Neanuridae > Bilobella > Bilobella aurantiaca. Next base: position 8,123 of record VYYI01000055.1, on the reverse strand, counting down.
TAATTACTAAGCCCATTCTGACGCTATTGTTCCCCTCTCGTCCACAATGCATGATTCTCTTCAGCTGAAAGCCTACTTAGGCCGCAACCATGGCACAACTTAATGATTCCCCCTCTCAACATGGAAAATTAGTTGGAAGGACCTACCAGGAGGGTGGCATTATCAAAATAGGATTAATTAACTTCCACTTACTCTTTATTAATGTCCGGGATTTAAATGTGTAAATTCTGAAAAAGAAGCCCTTCAAGTAACTCCCTTTCAAGAAGAACGAGAGGGCGGGCGCTTAGGTCTGTTTGGGGGCTTTGGCTAAAGGACTACTCATAGAAATATTGCTTCGAAAACCCGTAAATTCTAATTTTTCTCTTTCAAAAAATTGAAATTCCAGTGAAGCCACTTTTTGTACGCCTCCGCCAGAAAGAAACGGATCGCGTCTTGGCGGGTAAGGAATATCGTATCACTTGCGAGACTGGAGGGTCAAAGCCAGCAGCTGAACTGCGCTGGATGAAGGGCGGCAAAGAAATCACCCAAGTGATCACACAGGTCAGTCTTCTGTCGTACATATTCCACTCCTCCCCTCACGTAGAACCTTTACTTTCAATTTCATTAGAGAACATTCCATTTTATTGGACACTTTCCCTATTTTTTCTAAGGTTCATAACCAAACTATTATTTCCCGAGATAAAGACGGTGTTCGAGGAGGTAGTTGGAATATATTGTGGTGGAGCGATTGAAATGCATTTATGCCACCTTAAGTAATGATTCCGAGGAGAATGAATTCTGGAAAGTTAAAGCATGGTCCTATCACTACGCACTCAAGGGAAAACTTTCAAAAATTGGCTTATCACCTCCACTTTCTTTATATGGCTCCACTGGCCCTGGAGAAAGTATTTTGCTCTTCTGATAAATCAATGATTTATTAAATTATTCAAAGGAATCTTCCATAACCTTATCGTCAGAACACCCACATTAGCTTTCTAAACAGCGCCTTTATTACTTGATCGATTTGTGATTTCCCTCACAGAGCTCAAACATGATCAAAATAGTTTTGTACAAAGAGGTTCTCAGCATAGGGTGATCACATTGTTAGGAACTATTGTCTGACGTCTAACATATTTGAAATGTTTAGGAGCTGGATGGTGGGAACGTGACCTCAAGTACTTTTGTATTCATTCCAAGTCCAAGCGACAACGGGGGTTCAATTACATGCCGAGCTGAAAATCCGAAACTTAACCGAACTCAAGTTCTGGAAGAAGTTTGGAATCTAAACGTTGTTTGTAAGTTGTCTTGTCGTGACCTAGGGTTAATGGCCTTCTATGTAAATGGTAGACAGACAACACGAAATGGGTAACTGCACTCTCGTTGCTCGGCTAATTTCTACGTTGCCTCATTAGGATTCCGGTGCTTCTTCCAAATCAAGAGAAAGTCTTAACAATGAAGCCAGGAATTGAGTTGAATTTCGACTTTGCTTCGATTTAACGAACTTAAATTTAAGACGCCAGAAGGGAAAAAGAGAAAGTTATTTGCCATCTTCTGCTAGTTAACCAACTTTCTCCTCCTTTTCTTTGTGTTTGGTGACTTGAAGTTACTGGTTGTGAATTGGAAAGTCCTTGAGTTATTCAGAATGCTTACCAAGTTAAACTCAGGCATTATTCTCAAAGCTGCCAATGCACAAACTGCAGTGGTGTTATTAAGTTTCCTTGGCTACAAACGCATTGTTTTTCTTTGAATGCCCGTTGCGTTGCGGAAACGGATGAATCACATAGCCGGGCCTCAAAACTGATGCTTTGCAGATCTTTTTTCAACCTTTTTCATGTTCAATTTGGAATTAGGATGCAACGCACGTATTGATTTCCCTTCCAAACGAGGTAGAAAGTATAATAACATAGTCGAGAACTTCTCCATTTCTCGCTCTCAGCATTTCCACAAAAGAATCTAATTTGTTATATTCATTTCAAAAACAAAATCTGATTTTGTGATCTTTTGTTTGACACACTGGCAACATTGAAAGTTCGACAGAACTTCTCCTATATATTCCTGCCTTTTGTCGTTCATATGCATTCTTCATTGTACTCAAACCATCTCTGCACAACGTCATAGTCAATAAAGCTTGCAATCAAGTTTTGTACCATAATACGGCAAATTACTACTGTTATTTCTTAAATTCTTAATCAATTATTTAATGTTATGAAATGTAACTAATCTACGTCGGAACAAAATCTATGTAAGAGATATTTAACAATGTAATTTTGCTATGAATTGTAGATGCTCCAGAAGTGAAACTTTCATTGGGAAGTACTTTAAATCCAAATGAAATCAAAGAAGGAACTGATGTCTACTTTGAATGCAAAATTCAAGCGAATCCAAAACTCATGAAACTCACATGGTTGCTCAACGTAAGCGTTTTCAGTATCCCTGTAACATTTTTGTTGATATAATTTGTTCAGTCAAAATGATATTCTGCTTAAATTTTGTCCCAAATGGTACTACGGTAAAGCAATTTGTTTTTGCTGTACATTTTCGAAATCAAACTCCGACGAAGTAGGAGACGACAATGTAATTGTTGCTTATTTGTGCATAATATTTTGTTAGAATGACGGAAGTCCGTCTCAAAGTACAGTTCAGAGAAAGTTAATTTCGTTTTGATGACTTTGAGGAAGCAATCAATTATAAATCCTAAGACGCGAACCTATGATGGATTGAGCTAAAGGTTGCGTTTTCCCAAAGTTGGATTTTTAGGTTCTATGGATATGGTTAAATGGAAATGGCACTACTGTGCAGATCAAGGTTGCTTGGCAACGAATTAATGAAGTTTAGTACCTATATAGGAAAGTTCATAATTTCGTTGCCAAACGACCTTGGTGCAGATCATCTTAGATGCATGTTGAAGCATTTACAATTACTACTTAATTCAAAAGCTTGATTAGTGATAAAAGCGTAGTTATCTAAGGATAAAATTTGGCGTACATATTCCCAATACTATTATTTGTGGGACTAAAAACTTAATTTCCAGAATACAACGCTGCTCATTGATTGCATAAGCCGCGACGAAAGTTTTCTTGGTGGAAGTAAAAGGAATGTTAAAGTAAAGTCGACTTTTATTTGTGACGATGAAAAAGAATCAATGAAATTTTTATATCCTTTTACATTTAGTGATCTCCCATCTGGGCCAACTTAAGAACATCTTGAAGTCACTTAATTTGAAGTTTAGGCGAGCTGTTAAATAAATTTTTTGTAGAGCCTCCAAGTAATTTTCATTGTCTTCCTTTTTTTTCTCGATCGTGTGACAAACGACTCCGTGGAGGGCAAAGAACTTAAGGAGCAATTCTGAACTTTGGCATGGAACTTAAGGGAATGTAGTGGCTCAAGGCTAAAGGAAGGTAAAGAAAAATTGTGCCTTGGCGAAAGGTAGAGAAAGGAAATGGAAACTTTCCAAATAACTTACAAACCCATGCCAAAACTTTTGAGACTTGAGTGTATTAACATCCCTAAATTATAGACACCAGTCAGTTAACTTCCAAAAAGTGAATTGTCTTACAAATACGCCATTAATTTCTCGACGAATTCCTCAAAAGTTAACTTTCACAGGAGAGACGAAAGAGAAAGGCGTAAATATCAATATTCCTTGCTTTTTACCAATGTAATCTATTTGGACACAATCTGGAGCGGCGCAAATATGGGTTAAAATCCATTGAGGCTTTTTAAATTGGCCATGCCTCCTTAAAAGGCCGTGTTGTGTAAAGTTGGGAGGAATTGCGAGTTCATTGACTGTAAAAGAGAAAGTCTGTGGTGAAAGTAAAGAAAAAGTTGTGTTGAGGATAAAATGATTCTTTGAAGCTTTCCTCCATTTTCTACGTGTACAGCATGATTAGTTGAAATGGTGAGGAGAGTGTAGGAGCAACTTGAGCTGAATGTAGACAAGGATTTAGGGGAAAAGGCCTTTCCAGATGATGGGGATGAAGGAGATAATACTAGTCAACAGTGACTTCCCTCTTCGCAGAGTCATCGTTAGAAATGGAGGAAGGAAACCTGAGGAAATCATACTCGTCGGAAGTAGTTGCTAGATTAGTCCCATCCACCAGCTACTCAAAGTAAATGATAAAAGATGATCTTCAATGGGCTCTCGGCTGCGGATCAGAAAGCCAAACAGAATTTATTATAAACCCATGGGACGTGAATTTGGAGGCCAAAGCCGCTAATGTGATTAAGATACGCTGTTCTTCTGACCGCCTCCATCCCCACATCAAAATGTAACTTTATGCTTTCTCCACTTTCCGCTCCTTTGACGCCATCCCTTTTTATCATAAACACAAAGTGCACATCTGAAAAGCTATATCCGACTAGTCATGATTCATTAAACGACAATTATTGTAGAAATTAGTAGCCTGTAAGAGTATCAACTAATGATTTCTTCTCGAAATTTACTAGTTTTGTTGTCGAAAAGTTGAACACGCTGACCCTAATAAGATTATATCATTTGACGCTTGTTCGAAGCAATCCCTTGGTTTTCTGACAATGTGATTAGTCTCCAAATATAAGAACTTCGAATTGATTAATACAGAATGAATTATTACTTAATACTATAAGTACTTAATTATTAATTAGGCAATTAATAAGCCAAGTCACCCAATTTTCTTTCCGCTGACTGAAAGTTCTAATGAAAAGAATAGTATGGTTAAATTTTTAATAATTCTAGGGTTACTCTTTCGGTATGTCAATCGGTATTAATTTACGGGTCTTTTTTTTGAAAACCTTCACGCAGGGCGAAGAGTTGAAGCACACAATTGGAGCTGGAATTATTATGAGCAATCAAAGCCTCGTTCTCCAAGGGATCAATAGAAGCCAAAACGGAAATTACTGTTGCATTGCAACAAACGCCGAAGGCTCCACATACAGCAACGACGTTCTTCTTAGCGTTATGTGTAAGTTAACAATGAAATTTGTTCTGTGCTAAAAGAAGTTTAACTGTTAGTTTATTTGTGAATTACTAAGTTTGCAGCCATATCAAGTTTTTCCATAATGTCACATATCCTCAGAACGGATTCATGTTTTTGGGCTATCATTCCTAAGTTTTCACTTTCCCAAAAGGAACGTGGAGAAGTTTACTTTCTCTTTGCCTTCAAAATGAAACTTTCTCTTATTCTGTTATTTTCCTCCAATTTCTATTCTATTTCAGTTAGTGTTCCTATAATTTAGTTTCTCTAAAATATTCATTCTCGAGGAGCATGTGTGAACAATGGAAAAATAGCTGACGCATCACGCTCACTGTTATTTATTTCCTCTAAAAGGGAACTAGAGAGAACATTTGGACTTTCGCAGTCAACTACAATTTTAGCCCTAGCCATATCCGGCTTCTATCATAACATTAAGCACTTGAGAATAAAAGAAAATGCAAAAACGTACTTTTTTTTTTACCTCGAGCAGGAAAAGGGCACTAAATGAATGTTATTTAAATTATAGATACTCCTGTTTGCGTAGCCAAGAACGGCGTAACCGTGGGTGCGACAAAAGGGGAAAGCATTGGGCTCCGATGTGCCGTAGAGTCGAATCCCACTGCCTTTCGATTCGACTGGGAATTTCATGGGACGAGTGATAGCCTCGATATCGTTACCCTGGGAAAAACCGTGTCGCAAGCCGACTTAAGTCGCTTCTTTTATACACCTCAAACTGACTTAGAATTCGGTACTTTCCTATGTTGGGGGAGCAATTCAATAGGACGTCAAGTTCAACCTTGTGTCTTCCATGTTGTGGCTGCTGGTGAGTGGTTTCGGGTTATTCCCGAGATATTTTCAAGACTCAAAATAAATTTTTGAAACATGCATAACTAATGCTTTAAATTGACTAATAGTAACGCCTACAAGAAAGTTGGAATCGAAAGGTTTAAAAAGATTTTGTATGCACATTTAATTAAATATTCAGAAACGCACGAAGCATTTTCAAATATTTACATTGGAATATAGGGAGAGAAGCTGTGTTTTAAAAAAATCGTCCCTATTTATATTCGTTTTTTCTTCTGACTATGAACCTCGCACTTTTTTGATGCGACGCATTGAACCAAATGATTCAAAATGAACTTCTATATTTTGGTAGAAACAATTAGAGAGAAGCAGTCGCACTTTAGAATGTTATTCCCATAAATAACCAGTCTTCGGACTGTTACCAAAGAGTATCTTGACTAATGTGAAATTTATGCAAGGTTGGCCGCTAGCAATCTTTGTCCTGTTGGATAAAATAAAGTGGGTTGGAAAAAGTCAGAATTGGTTTTGGTTTCTGTTGTTGTCACTTGTGTAGGGAATTTGGAGATCTTTGGAGAGATCTCCATTTCCATTTGTTTGTGGATCTGACTAATTTTCCCCTTGGATCTGATAGGCCTGACTCGGACTAATTGTCTTTGGTTTGCGTTGACAGTGAAGCCTCACCCCCTGGAGAATTGCAGTGTCGTGAACCAGACGGGTACAACAATCCAGGTTGAGTGCAGCAGTCATCGCGAGTTGCCTTCGATTCCCGATCAACCGCTCTTCCGCATCATGAACGGTGAAGAGGGATCTGAGGGTTCTGGGCAGGATCCAGCCCAATACGGACTCTTCCCGGAGTTCTACATCTGCGAAGTGTGGGACATCAAGAATCGGTCTATTCGTCGCAATTTAAGCTCAGAGACGCCCGTCTTTATTCTCAGAGGACTTGGGCCCGGTCCTTGGCTTCGCCTCATTCTTTACGCTGCCAATTCACATGGCAAATCAGAGCCTGTCACCATGGAGGCTCAGCTGGGAGGAGATGTGGAGACAGAGGCTTTGGGTAATCCAAAATAATTTCTCCACTTTCTCCTGTCTTGGATTCAGGGGATAATTGTCCCCATTTGTAAAGCGTCACTCTCTCCAGTTAAGAGAGTTGAAAAAGTCGTTGCCTTTCAAAGGGAAATTAGAGCGAGGGATTGAGTCTCAAGTGAGAGAAAGTGTCACAATTATTATGAAAAATGGAAAGTTCCTTTTGTTCCAAGGCTCCCTTTGGATAAAAATCAAAGCTAATTAGTGGAGTAGTTTGCGAGAGAGTTATGAGAGGGTTTATATGGAATCTATGGTGCCATAAAAGTGTTTAAAGCATCAGAGGCGGGCAAAAGATGGAAGTGAAAAGAATAATGATGGGCGTCGTGTGGAAAGTAAGGAAATGAAGGGTGAAGGTGCAGCTGGTGCTGGATTAAAGGAGGAATGAATGAAGGAATAAAGGAAGGAAGGAGAAAGTTTTGAGTCTTTTGTGTATATTTTATATCACTTTCTCCTCGGAGAAAGGAGGAGAAATGAATATATCCTTATGACCCTGTGGTTCCTATCTTAAACACATAAGAATGGAAATTGGAATTAGGAACATTGAATTAACGATCGGGGAGGGTGCTGGCGGAAGTATGAGAATGAAAGGGAGAGAAATGGAACTTTTAAAGATAAAGATTACTGCACCAGAAATGCTTTCTCCGCTCTTCCTTTGTCACATTACATTCAAAGCCAAATATTAAAGGCAAACTTAGTCCAGCCTACTCCCTTACGCAAGGATCCTTCCAGCCAAATACCGCTCTTTTCCAAATTGAGCTATGCTCATCGACGGAAGAAAGAGCGACTTCCCAAGTTCAAAATAAATTAGACGGAAGAAAGAACTCTTGTTATTTCAAGAACATTCAACCTAATGTTGCTTGAACACTTTCTTTTTCTTTTTAGAAATGGACGGAAGTGTGAAACGTTAGAATTAATCTTTCTCATATTCCTTATTTCGTGTCTTGCATTAGTATACGGCAGTCCAACTTTATACTAAATCTGTTATCCCTCATGCTCAGATGGTAAAAAATATATCTTGACAAACCCCGTTTTACATTAAATTCTATTCTTTGAAGTTAAATTGTTCGAGGATCAAGAATTTTACAGTACAAACTAATTCACATTAAAGCCTCTAAGAACGTGGTCGTTGGAAGTTAGCCCCTCAGCCCCTCAAAAAAATATTGACTTTTAACCAAATTCTGGTTGAATATTGTCACGGTCACGACGTCGATGACCTCAAGGACGCCGTGCCAGCGACGACAGTAGGTTAATTAGCCCGTAGGCACATTTATGGCAGACGTGTGTCTGCGTTAGTTAGTCTTA